>CACRXP010000093.1:1505394-1527976 GCA_902702965.1 Spirometra erinaceieuropaei | reverse complement strand
AGTCATAGCGTATTACGGCTGAGGGACGCTCATCGGTCAAGGTATGTCAGTTTGAACGAGCGCGGTGAGCACCCCTCTGCCATGCTTAATAGACCCGATCACAACCGACGGGACAACGCGCCTAGGACTCAGTGGCTGGAACGTTGTACTTACTAACGCTTAATAAGCAAAATAGTTCGGCTTCGAACATCAGGTGTCCTCAAATGTGGGGTACTTAAGGCAAGCTGACGACAGCTAATAAGCCAGAAATGCCATCCTTGCCCTTGTCTTTGTCTGTCCACCTTATATATTGGGTCGTACTTCACTTCGTTTGCGAAATTGACTTTCTGATAAGCCTCTAAATGGTCCGCACTTGTTGCCCCCTACTGTCAGATGGGAAGTAAAAGCGATTCGTCCATTGCTCCAGGTACGGACTGCACATGTAAACATTAGACATAATAAAAAATATCTTCGGCGGATGCTGACTTCGACAACGGAATGGAATGGACTTAGGGCAAATCCGAGGGGTACACTGATATTCAGTTGTAAAACAGATAGCGCAGTTACTCTAACGAGTGTGCTAAGTACTTTATTATCTCAGTTTATTTGGTAAGGGTAATGGACAAGGCCTTTGTAAACCCCGTTGAGTACGTGCCAGTTCGTAAGGCACAGTTCACGAAAAATGAAAATTGCCGTTATCAAAACGGCACTTGCGTGATTTAAGTAGCATTATTTGTTTCAAAAAATATTCGGGAGTTCACGGGGTGCTTAGCCCAGGTTCAGACCGTCCTGGTAAAACAGAGGACACAAATAATCCTCCAAGCGTTTCTTAAAGAGTTTCAAAGACGTCGCCTCCACGACTGATTGAGGGAGGTCATTCCACTTTCCATTTGTTTGAAAAATGGGTAAGAATGTGCATGTGTTTAATCCGGTCAGATGTGCGTCCGGCTACACAGTCAAAAGCTTACAGCTAGACGTGTCGTGGGCCAAAAGGCCTAGATATAGAGTTCAGACATATCTTCATTGTCCAGCGTTCTTCCCAGAATCTCTTTTGTAGTGAGGAGACCGGTGAAACACGATCGTCCCAAAGGAAGCCCTACTGACGGAGCTTATAAGTCAGCGCTCGTTTATGAAGCAGTACAGACTGTCACGACGATTGTACGTTACAGTGGTAAATCTAACTAAACCGCAGTTTACAGCCGGCCGCCAGGGTACTTTCCTGTATGTGTGGTCACCAAGGTTTAGTTCTAGTCATTTTGGGCTGCAAATGTTCTAAGGTGTGCATCGAATACAACACATAGAATGGTAGCTAAAACTGAAACATAGGATTTCAGGAAGGCTAAGAGCAAAGGACCAACTGCCAGAGTCTTGTTTTGGTAAAAGAATAGCGGGTGCCTTTTAACATCTAACGGTTCAGTTAGCCAGCCGTCAGCTTGAAAGTACCACTCGGATCGAATGGGCGTTAGAGCAAATAGCTCAGCAAGCATAAAAGTGGCTTACTCATCGTCTTCCATCTAATTATAACAGCCCTTTCTTGGCACAGGTATTTACTAGTTGCGAATATAACCTTAGTTCTTTGGATGAACTATGACCGAATCAATAAGTTTGGCCACAAATTGATTATGAATCCAGTACATCGTACTGTAGGTGCAATTTCTCATCTTTATGCATTTACCATATTTACCTAGTGACTATTCAACTGATACCGATGGCACAACTGGTTTTCTTGGCCATTCTTTGATTAATTTTGCGCTTAGTTCACAACAATGGTTAACAGACGTTCGAGATCATCACTGAGTTTGATGGGCGTTCACGTTGTCTTCTAATCTGTTAGGTCCTTCAAATTTGCGGGTGATCAGTATATTCGACAAGTCAACTGTCTCAGTACATGGATTTTCGCGCATTTGCAAACTCTATTTTTTTGTCCAGATGTGCCGAATTTCGCCTAAAAACTAATGTTCACGCTATCACCATAGCATTAGCCAGTGCTGACTACATTCCTGATATTTGGTAATAATACCAAATTGGGGCGGGATAGAATCAGATTTGCCAAAAAGCACATGGAATGATTTGCAGTGAGTGTAGCTCGTTGCTCTCGTTTCGACATTTCGTTTCCGAGGAATTAAGTTTCGTTGGAATTTCAGTCCACTGACTGCTCCTAGAGCCCGCCGTTAGTAGGAATTTGATTTCAACCAACAATATCCCCACCCTCAAAAATTTGCAAACGGCGCTCCAACAAAAAAGTAAATATTCCCTCTGACCACTTCTCTGTCAACGGATTAATGGGCTTCTCCAGATAAACAAACGGCCGAGTCGTACCACCATTTATTTCATAAAGTTAATCTAGCTAAAAAACCTTCATCTCATAACTATAAATGCGTCCCAAATTCTCTGAACTAATATTGGGAGCCGAAAATACGCACTTAGGACGGTGCAAGAAGTCCGCCGCAAATCGGTGTCGAAGCTAGGCACCGCTGTGGCGTGGCCATCGGAGTCGCCAACAGACTGTACACGCGGTGGTCGGGCTGTGATAAATGAACAAATAAACATTTTTCGCGGTAAAATGACATGCAATTCCATATATTATATTATAAAGTCACTTGCCATCAAACGGGCAAGGAGTTTGATAAGTTGGATGGATGTCAAATACGAAGGCAAAATCTACACGCCAAACTTCCGACTCATTCAAGTTTTTTGAAATGGGGAAAAAGGCAGAAGATCCAAAATGGAGATGAAGAAGTTGAGAAACCTCCCTCGACATTTACCGAGAACGCTGAAATCTCTGACAACAGAAATTCAGAAAAAAGGGAGAACATACGCACACACAACTACCTCAACTGTGCCAACCGATGAGAAAAAAACGGTGCGTATATGAAGCTCAGTGTGAATGAGAAATGGCGTCTGGGGCGAGAAAGATGCGTGCAGAAGGTATCTCATAGAGCGAAAAATATCCCAGAGCACCTTGGAAAGACAAAGAAGGTCAGATTAGAAAGCAGAAGTTAAGTACGCTGCAGGCAAAAGCCGTGCTGTGGAAGGTCGCGAATGCCCAATAAGTGTCGGTAAACGCAGGATCGAGCGTTGGCTGTGCCATACCAAACCTCCATAAATCAGAAGAGGAGGATAACTGGGATACTCACAAAGTAGTCTCTGAATGTAAGAATAAAGCACAAGGTCCTTGAGTTGATCGCAGTAAATGCATTGCCCTGAAGAGTATGCCTGGGTCCACTCCCGACACCCCCAAGAGCAGAAATGTCCCATCAACATCTCAAATCTTTCTTAAAGGGGACGAAAAGTCACTGTACTAAAGACATTCAGGCTGAGCCAAATAAAATACTTAAAGTTTGAGTCGGACCGACCATGACAGCTGAAAATTGTCCTTCAGAATTAAAACAAGGCAGCTGCTGCTCAGCAGGCAATCCGCACTCCGAAATGTTCACTAATAAGTTTTCAGCGTGATCCTTCTCCCGCGAAGAAGGAAGAATGGAGAGGACCAAAGCAGAAGTCATCAGGAGATCCAGCCTGGACAAGAGCAATCTCAAAATACTGAACGTGGAAATCGTACATGCCCAGAGGTATGTTATCTGCAGAAAGCTTCTAACATTAACAACTTAGGTGGGGTAGAGACCAGTCCACCTCGATCATCACTGACAGAATTTTGCATCCAATCCCACGAAATGGGCAGATGCCCTTATACCGGAGTTATTCAGGCCCAACTGTGATTTAGTTTGCGGTGATACTCAATGAGTTGTCTCGAAAAGCGACAAAGTCAAGGCGCTAGTTTCAGAACGAAACACCGATATCGTTGCCGTAACGGGAACGCCGCTCAAAGCAGAAATCTTGGATACCGAGATTTCCATGCAGAGATACCAGCTCTTTCGCAGAGACCCTCAGAACGGAGAGAGCGTTGAGGTAGTCGTATACGTAAGGATGGAAATTTCGGCAGTTCAATGAGCCCACGCCTTCGCCCTTGAATATGAAATTGCCTGGGTAAAGAAAGAGACGAGTAAAGCACAAAACTTATAATTCCCGACTGTTTATGGGCCACCAGACCTTCCGAGTCCGGATGGCGCGTCGTTGCTCCATATGACCAAGGAAATAGTTAGTCACAAAGAGGTTCTTATTGCTTGACATTTCAACGCACCTGCAAAAGACTGAGAAATTCTGGCAACTGACGTTGCGCCGACCTTAGCTATATGCTAATGGACCCCACCGCGGACACTCCCTGGCCCAGTCTTTTAAATCTCCAATGAGATTTAAAGAGAACGAGAGAGCCAATTGCTTGGACCTATTTTTTACAATAGACCTCCCTATCATTGAAGAAGTGTATCCCAGAGTACCTCTCAGTAAGAAGGACAATACTACGCTCCTGTGAGATTACTTACTCCGTTCTCGACGTCAGTAAGATACATAAGGTCAGCGAGATACATAGAACCTAGATTTTAACACGATGAACGACAAACCGACGTGCGTGAATTGAGACTGTTTGCTCTGAGGGTATCCACTGGACAAGTGGAGATAGTTTAGGATGATTTTGATGGATCTGATTCTGTGCCGTTGTCTGGCGAAAGCCCAAAATAATTAGTCGCTTTGACCGAAATCGAGGACACAGAGCTCTTGATACAAGGATACCAGGTTTTTTGCTGAGGCCGCCAAAATAGAAAAGATGGTGGAGCAGTCGCATATGTTAGGACAGGAATGTTGACAGTTGAACGGGTGCACACCCTACTACCTGAATATGAAAATACGCATCCCGGGTCAGAAAAGGCACATTAGCTTGCAAGAAACGCAGAAGTTGTCCGACCCATTATAAAGGCACCAAACTCACGACATCTTGGACTTCTGACCGTCTATCGCTCATTAACAAATGGCCCGAAGCTGATGCTCATCTGATGAATGAGCTGGAAAAATTTGCTACTCGAGTTGACGTCTTGTTCCTGGGCAACTTTAATGTGTCACTGCTTGATTGGAGTTCACTTCACGACGAGGTCCAAAACTAGCCTTTTTCAGAGTCTATTGGAGATGACGCTTAGGTTCTTCCTCACTCAGTACGTCCTATTACCTAAGAGGGTGAGCGAGGGATGACAGTCAAACTGTCTCGATCTGGTGCTCACGAAACCGCTGGACAGCACTGACGAAGTGCAATGCCAGCCTCCGCTAGGCTGGGTCGAATGCGTTCCACTTCTCTTGCAATATTTCATCTTTTCGAGATCCGAACAGCCCGCCAGGGTTAGAAGGGATATTTTGTAAGATAACTTCTATCAAATGCAGGACGAACTGAGCAGTATAAACTAGAAATCGACGTTTTCGGGCAACGGAGTCGACAATTGGTAGCGTTCCGATGAGTTACTGCACATTCGCTTCCAAAGCTACTATCCTAGTCATGGAAGAGGCTTAACGACTGACCCTAGTGGCTGACGCAGGCATTAAAAATGGAGGTGGTCGAAAAGGAAGGCTGTATGGGAAATCTCTGGCGGATGGGAACCCTGTGCCAACAAGTGTTTACAAGGCGCGGAGAAATCTAGCTAAGCGACTTATCCCCAATGACGGGATGAGTTCGAGAAAGACCTGCTAAACCGTGCCGTTGGGAATCCGAATTTATTCTACGGTTACATACGAAGAAGCACCCCTGGCAAAGATCCCATTCCCCTGTTGGACACTGGTGAGAACCGGGCAAAAGCTGGATATTCTTCACAATTTATTGAGTCTATTTTTACAAGAGAAAGCGAAATACTCCTGCCGGCTACTACTTAGAAGAAGGCTCCACGATTGAGACTGCACATTTTACTAAAACAGCTGTTTGTAAAGAACTGCTGACGCTGAATGGATCAACACAACCCGGTTCAAATGACATATCCTCAGACTGCTAAAGTGGCTCGCTGTCGAATTAGCCAAACTGCTCTCTATGCTTTTCACAGCCTTGTTCGAAGCCGGCTGCTTGTCTGTCGACTGGAAATCTGCATGGATTACGCGGCTACAGAAAGTCGACAGCAAGGTCACCTAGACGATCAAAGGTTAGTTGGCCTCACTAAGACCCACTGCAAAATTATAAAAACAATATTTAAGCGAAAGCTAATTCGTTTATTAGAGCAACATGAATTGCTTTCCGATGCTCAGCATGGATTCCCTAGAGGCAGGTCTCGCGCGCACAACCTTCTCTGCTGCTTGAAACGTTGGACCTGAACAGTTTAAGGAGAGTGCGGTGCGTGCAGTCAATGCCGACTTTAAGATGGCATTCAGTAATGTGTCGCATGGGTGACTCCTGTAAATCTTAGCCTAACAAGCGTTCAAGCTCATCACCTGAGATGGATTCGCAATTTCCTAATCTGCCGCTCTCAAGCTGTTGTGCCGATGACTGACAGTCTGTGAAGATTGCGGTTGAGAGTGGCGTCCTCCAAGGCTCAATCATTGTCCCTACCCTGTTCATTTTGTACAGGAAAGACTGAGCCAATGAACTAATCTGTGACGTCGCCATTTTTGTTGATTATAGTTAACCTTGGAGCGTCATCCGAAAGGATGCCAGCGCAGAGAGCTTGCGGAACAATCTAAACCCAATCAAGCAACAGTTCAACAACTGGCTCTTGTTGTTCAACTTGAGCAACAGCAATGTTCTACGAATCCATGGAGCCCGATCTCCGAACCACAGTGCTTGCCGTCTGAGTGACGGACCACTATAAGAAGTGAACGCGCATAAAAATCTAGGTGTTTGGAACGCTACATCACCTAATCCATCTTTGCACTGCTGAAAGGTTGTCAAGTACGCGGTGGCAACTCCATGCTTTTGTCAAGCGCCTCTCCTCTACCTTTGGTGAAGACCGTTTCGTCAAAGGCTTTCAAACGTTTGTGCAGCCACAACTGTGGGCCAGCCATTCAAGACTGGAGACCCTGGACCGTTAAGGACATCAACCTTATCGAAAAGTTCAATGGTGTGCAACTTTAAGTTGGAGCCAACTACGAGACGACCTGATAGAAACATTCAGCATCATGTACCGTAAAAATTGCTGTTTTGTAACAGCATATGTTTCAGATATGGCAGTCACAACGAATGTGTGTGAACATCCATTCAAAATACGCGTGACCGGAACTATGTTGGAAATACGGAAGTTCTGCTCCACCGAATTGTTAACGTTTGGAATGACCTGCCTGTTAATATAATTATGTCAATACATTTAAAAACCTTTAGGAGGAAACTAAACCAGTACAGAACTACGCACGACAGTGCCGTCTATCCGAAGACACCTTGATGCCTTGTGTAGCAGTTCACTAATGTATGTGCTTCAGTAACACTTGTTTATGAAATTTTCTATCGCTGGTTCTAATTCATTGCATACAGCTAGTGATACTCACTGTGGTCCTTGAAGGGAACTGGCGTCGTACTACCTCTTATGAAATATACCTGTGCTTAAGTTGACTTCTGTACTATACAATAACTAGTGTATGTAAATATATGCCCTCCAGTGCTATTAATACATGCATCCATGCGTCCGCCCGCTAGTTTTTTGGTATTTCTTCTCTGCTTGTTCAATATTCTGTTATCTAAATTTTGATATATTTCCATTGATTATAACAAGTAAGGAGTTCAAAAGTGCGAAGCTAAATTTCCTTCAAATAAACTAAACTGCTTTCCGCCAAGATAACCGAATTCGACAGCATGTTAAGTTCTCTAGACAAGGAGACAACATTGATAGCCACGGTGCGGTCAACAGCGCCAGAGTTAACAAGCCAGTAGCAAAGAGCGGAACTCCAAAACGGCCAAAGAACAAAGTTTTGTGAAAAACCACAGTGTAAGGACGCGGATAACCATAACGATGGGATAGTAACGACGCAGCCTCTTATTTCCGTACAAGACAACCGAAGCAAATCATCGACTTCTCTCAGCCATTCTGTGTTTCCAACAGAGCCCTCAGGTGAAAGTGAAGGGACAAACATGTGGTGAGATGCCGTGGGTAGGTACCACAACAGGAGTATGAAGCCTTAAACGACTCGGGTGGATCTCCCGGGATCTTCACTCGACAATGCGGTCGGAACTGGAATAACGGAACCTCTTGATCGCCAAAATTGCGTAGTCGTCCACGGACGATCAGAGTCGAGTGCTTCTACACCGAAGGAGAGGATTTCCACTGAGCTCGATAGGTTTCAACACCTGTTGAACAATATTTTCAATCCGGGTGAAAAAGTAACCATTTTTATTTAGTCTCATGCGTGCTACTGAGCGAAAGAAAATAGAATCCGTTCAACACTTTTTTTTACCAAGAGAGTTTTAATCCCGAAACACCGGAATTTGTCCTACCAAGAACATTGCCAGCTTACAGACCTTGACACTTATTGTTTCTTAGATTACAAAAGGGACTCTTTTTACTACTTAAGCTTTTATTTAATCGTACCTTCAATCCACTCAGTGCTTTAAAACATCTTGACCACCACAAACCTAACAGTTACCGTGAGGTCTTTTTATTTCTTCCTCTGGCACGTATCGTTAAATATCGTCGGCTCGTTTCTGTAAATGCAATTGTTATTTAAAATAAACTACCCAGTAATGTGAAAACTCGGCAAAATTATCCTTTATTTAAGAGAACTATTACGCATTTTTTGCATTCAGAAAAACCCCCACAAGTTCTGGGTGCTGAATCCACTGATCGACTTTACCGTAGCGATGGCGTTTTTGGTGTCTGATCTCTATGACTGGCCTCAACAGGGGCAGTTTCTTTAGCCATCAGCGACAGCTGTTCTTTGGCGCTTCTGTTCGGACCGGCCCCAACTGCATGAAAAGAAATGGCGACTGCTTTTTCTCCTGAACCCCCAAACTATCAAAGCCCACCATCAACTTTATTTTTATTCCTTTTCGAAAAGAGCTTTTTCACTGCTGGCCTGATTTGTGTTTAACGCTTTCCTGACAATGCCTGTAAACTGGCATTAAATATTATAATAATAATAATTATTAAATACCCGTATAGCTATATGAACATTCGAACGTTTTTTTTCAGCTTACAGTCTGCAAATATGGTCTTCGAAGGATCTGCCTATCTTCCTTATATATACTGAATTATACTGAATTGTTAGCCAACAGCATACAAAACGAAGAATTACAAATAATCTCACGCGAGCATCACATTATATGCGCGTATTTGAAGAGTTACAGGTAGAGCCTATGATGACCCTAATTGTGTACAATTATCTCTCATATTCGCACTTAAATAAAGTTGAACACATTTAGAATGTGATCGGTTCACAATACAACATTAATAATCAGGAAGCGCATCTGTTCACTGTGAGTCAGTACAGAAAGACTGTGCGTGTCAATGTGTTTTTCAAAGCTGGCTATGAGTAGTCATGTCTTAAAAGTCGGTCTTGGCCCAGAATTACATGAGTTAGTTTTCTCTTAGGCACGCAAATTTTGTCAGCCATCACCACGTTACTTGGTAGCCAATGCTATGGTCGGACAACCCTTTGGCCTGACGGGAAATTCCTGCGGTCAAGCCGCGTACGTTCGCTCTTGACTTTGCAGGGATGGCCGCGTTATTAGTTTGTACGGGCAAAATCAGAAGTCAATCGGTCTCAGTGAACAGCCTTGGCCACGGACAATCCGGAATTTCCAGGATAGGCTGCAGTTTAGTTGTCTATCAGACAGAGGGAATAAGCCAAGCACATTCAATCTCTCCTAGTACGACAAACGCTTTAGACCATCGACCATCTTCGTTACTCTGCGTTGCACCTTTCTCATCACGGTGAAATTGCTGGCCTACCCCATTCCATGTGGTGCCTTACAAAGACGTCGAAGGGTCTTCGGAGATGTTTGAGAGGAAATATTTGAAATGTACGTCTGATCCGGTGTAAAGTTCTAGATGCATTCAGAACCATCTTCCTACAACGTTCTGATGGCATTTAATTTGCGGTCATCCATACACCCATACACTTGGGAACCATTTTTGTTACTGGTCCTTCTGGTGAGGAGTCTCAGGACCACACACTTGTCCACATCAAAATTGGGGAGCCAACGAGCTGACCAACTGTTTAGCTGGTCGAGACTCTCTTGAAGCCTGTACCTGTCTGCGTCGGATCTGATGGTTCTTCACAGTTTAACATCACCAGCAAGCATGACGGCGTTGTATCCCGGGTCGTCGACACAGTCATCAATATAAACTAGAAATAGCAGCGGCCCTAAGACTGAGCCCTGACGGACACCAGTTGGAAGTGGGCGGGGGTTCATTTGGGGGCGTCAACACCCATGGTTTGTGATCTCCCTGTAATTAAGCCTGAGATTAATGTCAGCAGGTATCTTTTATTCTAATTTAGAATATTTAACAGATCAGGCTTTTGTGCGGAACGCTGTCGAATGCCTTCTTGATGTCCATCTAGCTGACTTTGACCCCACCATCTTCGTCCGGTGCGTGAGTCCACTGCTCGGTCGAGGTCAATAAACTGGAAAGACAAGAACGGTTCTGTCTGAAGCCGTGCTGGAGCCCTGAGATTTGGTGGTTCTCCTCCGGGAACCCCATTGTTACTTTCGGAAGTATAGTTCCCATTACGTTATAGAAAATTGAGGTATGATTGATGAGCGGATAATTGTTAGCATCAGTCTGAGCCTCACTTTGTCGGGTTGATATTTGCCGCCTCCCATTAGAATGACAGTCCCTCTATTCGATTGACAAACGGAAGGTGTTTGGAGAGCTCATTTGCCTATTCTCTCAAGAATTTGGCCGGCATATTGTCCGGACCCGATGACTCTGCCCCTTGGAGATTCGGCAGCTTTCTTTCTAGGACAGATGGTGGGAAGGATGTAGATTTGAGCACGGACCTGCCATTGTGATTCTCAAACTCCGTTTCCCTAGTGTATATCGAAGCATATTACCATCCCAAATGTTCGGCTTTCTCGCCGTTTTCAGTGATTTCTACACCACTGTCATCATTAAGTCCTGCGACCTAGTCCTTGCTTTCCGGTCTACTGTTAATATAATGAAACGAAATTCTGGGAATTTGTTAAAGCTCTCGGAGATTTCTGGATTCATTCTCCTCCCGTGCCTGACGGATGTATTTTTTGACTACATTTCGTCGAAGACGTCACGGATCCCCCTTGAACAAACTGTCCCAATTCACGGACACCAAATGGCCCTTTATTGTGCTAAAATCTGACCTCCACATCTTAGGTCAGACTTCTGTTCTCTTCTGGCGTTGAGAGAAGAGGAAGCAATCCCATATTAACATATGGGGGTCACTGGATTAAGCCTCCTTATTATTAGAGGAATCTTTCGTAAGGACTAGGTCCACGCCATTGGTCCTCTCATTAACTCTAAATCATGTTTGTACCTTTGCATGCTCTGCCTGAGGCGGCTTAAGCTTGAGGCCCGTTAGCTTGTGGCTAAAGGAAATTGGTGCACCGTTAACTAACATAGTTTCTAACTTTACTGCAGGTACGTTGAAATCCACAGTAATAAGAAGTACTTGGTGTCTGGCTATCTCCTTGACTAAATAGAGGAGGGACTCATCAGCTGCGCTGGGAAGCTTTGGTGGTATATAAACCGTCAGGAATTCTAGATTTTATGAGTTTATCTTTATCCGAGCGGATTCATATCCAAGAGATAAGATATGGGCTCGTTTAACTGCCGAAATTCCTGTCCCTACATCTACGACTAATCCACCGCACTGTATATTTTGACGGTCTCTGCGAAAGAGCTGGCAACCCCGTACGGAAATCTTGGCATGCAAGATTTCAGCTTTGAGCAAAGTTTCCGTTATGGTAATGAAAATGGGGTTTCGTTCCGAAACAAGTGCTTTGATTTCGTCGATCTTTGAAGGGAGACGTTGAGCATAAGTATGCAAAAATTTCAATTTGAACTGAGTAAATCCGACATAGAGGCGCCTGTCCGTTTCTTGGGATTGAATGCAACGGCTGTATTCTGAGATTTTTCTCGCGCAGGCTCGGCCTCTTGAGGACTTCTACTTTGAGCCTTCTTCATTTCTTTCTCTCCGTGGGTAAAAATTTTGCCGAAAATATCTACTGGGTGGGTATTCTGGAGGGCAGATTTCCTGCCCAGCAGTAGCCGCGCTTGTTTCTCATTCTGGAAGCCAACTTGTAACGTTCTCAGTAGGTCCTACTCATGTTTTGAGTCCTTTATTCGATCCATCCTCAAAGCATTAAATAAGGCGACTTTCTCTTACCCCTTAAGAGCGATTTAAGATACTGTTAGAATATTTCTATGTTATTATATATTCTGTCTTTTAAGGTGTCGGTAACCGACTCAGGCTTGCCCCTTATGACAATATATCTATTGTGATTAACTTGAGAGCCTTGTGGTTTAATCATACGTGCAGAAACTTTATCACGGATGTCCTGGCTACCGCTATTCTCTGATTTAGGAAGGTATGACTCCCTGCTTGCTACGGTCTCTTGATCATTTGCCATGTTCGGAAAACGATTTTCGTTTGCGGTGTGCCCAACTCTTGCTCCCTTATCTGGCCCTCTGCGTCTTCTCGGGGTGCTCTGAAACACTTTTGTTCGCTGAGATTCTGCCTGGTTGCACTTTTATTGCACCAGACACCGGCTGTCATTCATTTTGAGTCCCATCGACCCACTATTTCCTTTCTCCCCAGTCGACACAGCTAAGGAAGCTGTGAATGCGATCGTTTGTTCTTTCTTCTGAATTTCGGATGTCACCGATATCTTCTACTTGGGTGAATAGCGAGGGAGATTTCCCAACTTCTCTATCTCCACTTTCGAGCCTTTTTTCTCTCTCTCCGTTTCTAAAAATTTTTGAGGTGGCCCGAAGCATGTCGTAAGGTTTCGTCTTCGCATTTGACATCCATCCAGCTTATTAATCTCCTTGCCGTTTGGTGGGTGGCAACTTGACTGCAAAATATGCAGAGTTGCAGTCATTTTTACTACGACTAATGTTTGCTCATTTGTTTACTTCGGCCCGTGCACAACGAGCTGATAGTCTAGTGGTAAACTCGTTGACCTCGCCACGTCTGTGCCTGAGTTTCAGCCCTATGTGTAAAGACTCCTTTGTACACTGTCCAGAAAGCAATTTGCCGACTTTCATTATTAATTCAAAGGATGTGTAACGTATTCAGTGGTATAGGACGAAGTATTGTAATCTGGTCAACTGTACGAAATAAATAGCGGAACGACTCGATCATTTGTAGATTTGGAGAGTCTGTCGAGCTGTTGACAGAGAAGCGGTCCTAAGGGGGGTTGGGCTTCTTATTGTAACCCATTTGTAAATATTTGAAAGCAAAAACATTGCTCGTTTAAATACGATTTTTTAACAGGCCCAGAATTTACTTTTTGTTCTTCTATCACGAAGCAACTACTAAATAGCGGTCACTCCACCAACCCCAAAACAACATTCCCAGTGTTTGTATGGGCATGAACAATCTGGACCTTGCGCTACTTAAAGGCAGTCTGCATACGGCGGGAGAAGCCCGACCTATACAAATTGTTGTAATACGTAGTTAGCCTCAACTTGTCATGGTAAATCTCGGCCCTTTGATTTACACATCCCCTCTGAGTATTAAATTCTTCAATTAGTTTCCTAAATGATCCCTCTGATTCTACCAGCACGTGGCCCCCTCTTGAGAGGCGGCTAAGAAGGGGTTGGAGAGGAGCTGGCCCCCTCACAGTTTTCTTCTAGGTAATGAATAATGCACAGGAAGTATTTCGTGAATATTCATGCGCTTTTCGCCTTACCTAAGCGTTTTTAGCAAACAACAGTACTGCTTCACTTTTAAAATTGCCGTTGTGACATACCCGAACAATCTTGATATAATGCGTAAGTTTGTTTAACTGCGTCAGTTGTAAGACACTTATCTCCCACGTGAGCTGCGTCCCGCTTGGTGCAAGAACTTGTACTGACTACTAAGGTCTACATTGTTTCGTTACTGTGGAATGTAATACAATGCCATTTTGCTGCCTATTTTGAGACGTCAGTTTGCATGTATAGTTGAGTACCATTATTGTATATATTGTTTGCAGATATAAGCAGGTAGTTCAAATTGGCTATTGGCAGCAGTTGTACTAAAGTGAGCCAAAAGAATGCATTTGGAGTCTATGCTTCTCGTTTTTCTTGTCGGTGCTAAGTAAACATAAAACGTAGGTATTACTGAACCAACTGGAACACCGCCTATAAGCGAATCAAGCGTGAGAAGAGGGTGTACCATGTCGTGACGGAGGCAGCCAACCATTCTATCCCATCGTCGTCCCCGTTGCCAAGCAGTTTAGCAGAAGATAAGTGAAGCATTGCATTTACTTGGATATTCTTAAGCAATTAATGCCTGTTTTATACTTCAGTCTTTTTCTAAAAATCGCCTTTCACTACAAGGTATAACTTTTCCCAGTTTTGTTTGACAGTCTGGCAAAATAGTCGTATTTTGTAAAAAAAACCTTTGTAGTGACTCCGTTCCAGACTATCTCTTTATAATTTTCGTAGTTAAATAACAGCAGTACCTGCTATTTAGTGCGTTTTTCTGCCCGTTAGCAACGTTTTGATCCTTGTACTGCAACGAAAAACTTATCTTGTCGGTAATGCCCCGCAAAGCACGTGCTAATGGAAGGAAGCTTACGGCCTCCCCACTGTCTCTGGGTGCGAGAATCGTGACCGGAGACAGAGCAGGTGCCAGCATATGTTCTTCGCCTTCTGCAGATATGGTTAACTCACAAATCCCCTTAGTACACTTTGAACCTCTTGGACGTCTGATCGTCCAAAAATACGCCTCTGCTAGTCGTAACAGGCCATCAGCCGACGAAATACTCGATCAGTTGATATATGGCGACATGAACCACATTTCTGAAAAAGTACTTATATAATAGTGTATTTTAGGATAACAGACAATGACCTTGATGACCCTATTGAAAACGGTGCATAAAATATAAATGTTAAACGTACATCTTACTAAAATTTTGTCAGTAGCATATTTGTTCACGGAAAACTTTCACAATGCGGGACTGCGAAGGATGCGGCAGGCGGTCTTCTCGGTGTACATATGAAATTTTAAGTGCAGTTATATACAATCAGCATAGAGTGCTGTCATTTGCATAGTTTGAGAGGAGACATTTCTTTAAAAGTCAGGGATGTGTTAGGTAGGGATGAAATCAAGAAATGAAATTTATGGCTGGCCGCAGATAGTCCTGTTGTGAAAGTCGTCGTTTATCAAAGATCAAACGATTGAGCTGCCTTTTGGATACAGTGATTGTATCAGATGTCACTATTTCTCTTGGGGGTGAGTTCCATGGTCGAACAACACGCTGGCTGAAGGAAAACTTCCGATTGTCTAGGCGTGTACGCTCCCGCTTGACTTTGTACGGGTGACCGCGCAGGTGACTCGTGGTCGTGAATTCAAAGAAGTCGTCAGTTTTTAGCGAACATTGATGTCCGTGGATAATGCGGAATGTCCATAAAGGGTCACACCTCATTCGTCTATAGGATAGGGAGAACAAATTTAACTGGATCAGTCTTTCTGAGTATGACAGAGTCCTGAGGCCGTGTACCAGTTTTGTGGCCCTTCGTTGCACCTGCTCTATGGCATCACTGTCTTTCTTCATCCAGGGCATCCATGATGGCATTCCGTATTCCAAGTGCGGTCTGACGAATGTGCCGAATATCTGTGAGAAGAGTTCTGGAGGAAAGATTTTGAAGGCACGCCTAATCCAGTGCACGATACTGGTTGCCTTTTGGACGACTCTTTTGCAGTGCTGGGAGGGCAGCAAGTTTGAGCATGTCCAGACACCTAAGTCTTTGTGCGTGTCCACTTCTTTTAGCGGAACCCCATTTATGGTGTACTGATGTTTTGGGAAGCGCCTCCGTCCAGATTCTAGTCGCAAGACTACACACTTGGATACGTTAAACGCTAGAAGCCACTTGCTGGACCACGCAGCCAGCTTATTAACATCTTCCTGTAGCTTCTGCGCGTCTTCAACGCAGCTGATTGTTTTCCAGATCTTTATATCATCTGCAAACATGATGCCATCGCATTCAAGGTCTGCAGGACAGTCATTAATATAGCTGAGGAAGAGGAGAGGACCCAAGACTGAGTCCTGCGGAACGCCGCTTTTAACTGGCACCCATTCGGATGTAGTGGCACCAACGATGACTTTTTGGAGCCTTCATGACAGGAAACTTTTAATCCAATTAAAAATGCTGCCCTGTATTCCACACTCCCAAATCTTCTGTAGGAGTCGTCCATGAGGAACGCTATCAAACGCTTTCTTAAAGTCAAAGAAGATGACGTCCACTGGACGGCCCTGGTCTATGGCTCTTGTCCACTTTTCCTGAGAGTAAAGACTGCTCGTAAGGCAGGAGTGACCACGACGAAATCCGTGCTGAGCAGCACATAACAGGTCCCTCTGCTCCAGATACGACATTAAATGCCCTTTAATAAGTCGTTCCATTACCTTGCATAGAATGCAGGTTAAACAAATAGGACGGTAGTTTTCGGGTTCCAGCCTGGATCCTCCTTTATAGATTGGAGAAATATGGGCCGTTTTCCACTCCTCCGGCAGTTCGCCTTCGTCCATGGACTTCCGAAATATCATGGACACCGGCTCGCAGAGTACATCGGCTAATTCTCGGAGGACAAGTGGATGAATTCCATCTGGACCAGGTGATTTGGCAGGTTTCAGCCGGCGTAGTTCGGTCCTTATCAACGTGGGTGAGAAGAAAGGGTTGTCTTCCAATGCAGGACTGGAAGGATTTGGTCGTTGGTCTACGTAAGGCATGGCAGGAGGGTTTGTGTCATGAGTGAATACCGACTAAAAGAAATTGGAGAAGACTGATGCTTTCAGGTGGTCATCTGTCTCAATTACTCCGTTTTGGGATCTTAGCGCTGGAATCGGTTCACGATTGCTCTGTCCATTACGTATGTAACTATAGAGGATTTTAGAATGCTCCAAGGAATTTTGTAATATGCGCAGCTCATAGTTGCTTCGAAGTCTATGAGCCTCGCGTTTACACGCATTCCGCTGTCGTTTGTATTCCTTCAGATCTTCAGAACTGTCTGTTTGTCGGTAGCGTCTCCACACTTTATTTCTCATCTTAAATGCGGTTTGCATTAGCCCAACTGAGCACGACGGAATTATTCTGCTCTCCAACTGGGACAACTTCGACTTGGATACCATTCCACACTTACAGTCTCTGACATTGATACTGGAACCGTACGTACAGACTAACTTTGTGCATTTTTGGAATATTTTTTCACGCATCGAAATTCGCCAGGAACCTGGATTAAGTGCAATTTGTTTATCAGCACGGTCCAACTGACAACGCAACTGGCTACGCAACCGATTCGCGGATATACAGCCTAGAAAACCAATCGCTCAAAATCCTTCAAGGTCTGCAGTTATTCAAGTCCCACGAGATCTGGAAAGGGCTAAGTCGCTTCTGATTAAATTTAACAAAATTTATCGGATTTTAAGTATTTTTTCGCATATTGAGTTTTGAATACTCACTTTAATTCATCATATATAAGCCGACGTATTCGTTATAACATCGAAAGCGAAATTATACCTATTATATCACGTCGAGGTTTATGGATTCTCAGCAAGCTAACTGTAGTAGAAGGGCCAGCGACGGCACCTCTTTGGAAGATAAGTCCGGGGAGTTGTCCTTCGCATCCAGAACCTGTGCTCGCTCTACCTTCGCCTCCAGCCAACGACCAGCAAAGCGTGCAAAAAGCGTAAATACCGCAAAAAGTGTGAGGTACGAAGACGAGCCTTGTGGTGGGTGCGCAGATATTCAAATTAAAGTAGAACAACTGGAAAAGGAGCTTGCTGATTTAAGAACGCTCGTGAAACAGACCGTAGTCGGACAGAACGTGTCCAGTGTTAGAATCTCAAAAACGAAGAGCAAAACGCCAAAAACGCGAAAAAATATTTCCTCGGGGGTATCTTCAAACACGAGTAGCAACTCAACAGCCAAAACCGCAGACGCCGGTAACAGCAGGACAATGAAAACGAAGCCGCCGATAAAGGGAGACTCGATTCCCACGCACGATGTCTTAAGCAATGTCGCAAAAAAATTACCTGTCGCGGAAGCCATCTCACCTAAGCCTCTTGCTGTAAGTGATGGGATTTCTCTTCTGCCCGGAGACGATATACCTGGGTCTTCCAGTCTACTGTTGCCCTCTTGTTCTGGTAACCACCCCAAGCGCACTACAGAGCACGTATCTGAATGCGAAGACATAAACCCGTGGGTAGAGGGAAGAGGGAAACGCCATGACAGGATTCTGAAGTCACAGCCAGCCCTGATGGGTTGCTCGGGACAGTCGGTAGACAGTAAAATTGTGCGTTCAAGCGATGACTCCGTAAATCGTCCTCGCTCACATGCAGCGCATTCACCGGAAAGACGGAGTAAGGAGGACCATGCTCGCCAGCAGTGTCTGGTTATTCAGGGTTTGTCAGAATCGAATGCAGTCAGACCTGAAGACCGTGTCTCAGAGGACCTTGCTTCTTTTCATGGTCTGCTAAATCATTTGCTGCCGGCAGACATGGAAATAAAGGTTCTAAAAGCATTCCGGATAGGAAAAAGGAGTGAAGACAGGACAGTAGCACAACCACCTCGCCCTCTCAAAATTATGCTGGAGAACAAAAAGCAAATCAGGTTTATCCTCTCTAAAAAAACCGATCTCAGAAACACACACAAACAGGTTTTTTTCAACCGGACTATTCACCAGCGGAACGGTTGAAACGCCGGGAACTTGTCTTGGAGTTAAAACCAAGACTGAAGGATGGCGAACACAATCTGGCTATCTTCAAGGGGAAGGTAGTTCGGAAATATATGCCGTTTCAGTGGAACCAGCCTGTAATACTACGAACGAAGACAGCTACTCAGCTAAAACAGGCACCTTCGTTGAACCACCTGATCAAGGCGCCAACACAAGTGAGCCGGTAGCGTCCAGTGATCTGACTGAAACAAGGCATGTAAATGGAACCAATCAGGCAACGGAAGAGCCTAGAGAACACGACGTCCGCGATAACGGAGTAATGCTTACAGCAGTAACAAATGCAACGGGAAATTCGGCTGGTGCTAAACTGAGGTGCTTGTACACGAATGCACAAAGCCTCATATCGAAACTAGATGAACTAAAACTTTGCCTTGTTGAGCTGTCTCCAGAAGTTTTAGCAGTAACTGAGACCTGGCTGTCCGGGAATATTAGCGATAACGAAGTAGCCTTGCCTGGATACCAAATTTATCGGAGGGACAGGGAACATCGTCAGGGTGGTGGTATCGTTGTGTATGCGAATGACGGTCTGGCAGTGTCGGATAACACCACCAAGTTTGCGTGCAGTACGGAAGCTATCTGGTTGATCATCAAGGCTACTGGTTCCCCGTGTCTCGATGTCCTCACTGTCTACCGACCACCTAGGACAGACCGAATCGCCGACACTCAACTATTGGAGCAGTTGGAGAAAGTTTCCAGTCGACCTAACATCATGATCATGGGCGACTTCAACGCACCAGGAACAAACTGGAATACCGTCCAAGCGTCAGGTCCAAAATCGGCATTCGATTACCGCCTGTTGAGCAAAACATTAAATGCGCGCCTCACACAACATGTCATGTTCCCAACGAGAACACGTGAAGGACAAAGGGCAAACTGCCTGGATCTGGTCTTTACGAAAACACCAGACAGCATAGACGAGATCACCTCCATGCCGCCCCTTGGCCGAAGTGACCACGTAGTGCTTATGTGGGATTATTCGTTATTCTCCATTTCACATACTCCAGACCACAAAAGGCTTAATGTTTGGCGGGGCGACTTCAATCAGATGGGGGCAGACTTATCCGGTCTTGACTGGGGCTCATTGTTTACGGGAAGTGCCAACGATGACTGGGAGCTGTTCAAGAATGTCCTTCTGCAGCTCATCAACAACCACTGCCCACTGACTAGTGTAAGACTGAACAAACGCCCTGGGTGGCTAAATAGCAACCTTAAGAAAAAAATCAACAGGAAGCACAAATTGTGGAGAAAATACTGCGTCACTAGACAAGCTGAATGCTTCAACACCTACAAGACACAGAGGAACAAACTGAGGAAGCTGATAATGCAGACGCGGCGGGAATTCGAGAAGAACTTGCTACAAAAAGCAACGCAGAACCCAAAATTGCTCTACAGCTACCTCCGACGAACTACAAGGAACAGGCATCAAATTCCCTTGATAAAGACTACTGATGGCGTTGAGATCGCTGATAGTAGGGATAAAGCTGCGTATTTTTCACGGTTTTTCCAATCAGTCTACACAAACGAGGCAAGGTTCCTTCCTCCCTCCACAGAAGAACTGCCGACTCCAAGCGTCAGTGATATACTCTTCTCAGAAGGCATTGTCCTAAGAGAATTAGAGGCATTGAACGAATCGAAGTCGCCAGGACCAGACGAGATTCCACCCAAACTTCTGAAGGAACTTGCCAGTGAGCTCTCTGTGCCTTTGTCGATGCTCTTTCAAACGTCATTTGACACTGGAACACTTCCTGTCGATTCGAAGCTGGCGCATATTACTCCGCTACACAAAGGAGGTAACATGGCAGCGACGAC
Organism: Spirometra erinaceieuropaei; assembly: GCA_902702965.1. Lineage (NCBI taxonomy): Eukaryota > Metazoa > Platyhelminthes > Cestoda > Diphyllobothriidea > Diphyllobothriidae > Spirometra > Spirometra erinaceieuropaei. The sequence goes on along the minus strand of CACRXP010000093.1, from coordinate 1,507,480 downwards.
AAATTACCGGCCCATAAGCTTGACATGCATTCTCTGCAAAGTGATGGAAAGGATCATAAAGACTGAACTGATGCAATTCCTGGAAGTTCACGGCCTGCTATCGAAATGCCAACATGGGTTCCGAAAAGGAAGATCCTGCACGACAAACCTGCTGCAATCTCTCCAGAGCTGGACCCGAGCTCTCGACGACAGGCACGCGGTCCACATAGCCTTCATCGACTTCCAGAAGGCTTTCGACACTGTGCCACACCAAGGGCTCTTAAATTAGCTGAAAAAAAATAGGGATCGGTGGCGACTTCCTTAAATGGATCGAAAACTTCCTTGTGGGTCGACACCAGGTTGTGTGCGTCGGTCAGGGAAAATCAGATCCGGCTATGGTCGATGGTGTTGTCCCCCAGGGTTCAGTACTGGGACCAATTTTGTTCCTTATCTACGTGGACGATGCCGCATGAGATTTAGACTGTGAAGAAGCAATGTTTGCGGATGACATGACGATATGGAGTGTAATTCGGGGTCCTGCCGATGAAGACAGACTGCAGATGAACCTGAATCGGTTGGAGGAGTGGTCAAACCGTTGGCTCCTGCGGTTCAACGTTGCCAAATGTAGCATACTTCGCCTAGGCAACACAGCCAGATCCGCCAGCACAAGAGGCTACTTTCTGGGCGGTGCAGCCCTACAAGAGGTCGAAGTCCAAAAGGACCTCGGTGTGCTTACGACGAGTTCCCTAAAACCATCCGCCCACTGTTCGAGGGTGGCAAAAACTGCAATGTCCGTACTGTACGCCATCAAGCGTGCGTTTATGGACTTTGAAGAAGATGTTTTCTCTAAGACATCCGGAGCATTCGTCCGGCCGCATTTAGAGTACGGCATACAAGCTTGGAGGCCGTGGGCTGTTGTGGATCAAAACTGCCTCGAAAGAGTCCAGAGGAGAGCCACGACGATAGTTAGGAGTCAAAGCTCCTTTCCTTATGCAACCCGCCTAGTAAATCTGAACCTCTTTCCTTTGAGTTACAGGCAACTTCGCGGAGATCTCTTGCGAGCCTTCCGCATTGTAAAGGGTTTGGATTGCAGTCTCGCCTTCGAGGACTTTTTTGAATTTGCTACCACGACCAACCTCCGAGGTCACCCGTTAAAACTGCGCACTCAGCAGGCACGGCTGGATGTGGGGAAGTTCTCCTTCTCGGTTCGGGTGGTCAAACCATGGAATGAGCTACCCGCAGATGTTGTGATGTCACTATCTATACAAAGTTTTAAGAAGAATCTGGACATATTTATGTTCCGAAATGACCAAGAGCGATGAGAAGTCGAGCTTACCCCTGTAACTCCTTCTCATTTTGTCCCACCATCATGGGCGTGTTCGAACAATTTCAGCCCAGAACATCTATCTGTACACCACACATTTTTTACTTTGCAAATAGGGTACTCAAAGGCTTACGCCTATTTCCCTTAATAAACTGAACTGAACTGATCTGAAGTTTCCGGTTTATCCACGGCGGACGGTTGGTTGTTTTCTTTCGTCTGAGTGGACAGTTCAGATCAACGATTCATTTGACCAGTGAGCTGAACGTGCTCCAATAGTCATTAACTGTTCCCTGCAATGTGGTGGTCAACGGTATTGCTGAGACTTGCGTTCGCATGCTAGAAAAATCTCCTTTCCAGTAATTTCTTTGTAATTGTTCAGGTGAATTAGGCTGGGAGAACTCAGAGGATATCAGCAATTCAGGAGAGATAGACTAAGCCGAGGAGGAGGAGTCATAATTTATGTCACTTGCAAGCTAAGCGCTATGTCTGATGTACACAGACCGGTACGGGATGTGGAACTGCTAAGCGTTACCATATCTACTAAGAATGTCCGATCATTGACGCTTTCGGTAGTGTACCGTTCACCTAACCATACTTCTGACCAAGATCTCATGCTCATATCCGAACTGTACCAAGCTAGCCAGAAGAAAGACGTCCTTATCGTTGGGGATTTTAACGCTCCTGGCATTGATTGGCTAACGTGGACTGCACAAGGGCCGCAAGACAGCTTTAATCACAAACTACTACAATGGGCAACGGACAAACTTCTCTGCCAGAATGTTA
>CACRXP010000093.1:1469494-1504254 GCA_902702965.1 Spirometra erinaceieuropaei | reverse complement strand
TTCAAAGTCGGGAATGAGCGAACACGTTTAGACCGACGAAAATTTTCTTTCAGCCAGCGGGTTGTCAGGCCGTGGAACTCGCTTCCAAGCGAGATGGTGACGGCTGACACAGTTTGTGTGTTTAAAAGAAAACTTGCTCGCCTAATTTTCGACAGAAATCGGCTTGTACAGCATGACTATGCACAGCCAGTTTTGTAAAATCTGTCATATACAATCTTCCGCACTAATTTACAGTGACCCCATGCACTACCTTATGATTACGATTGAACTGTGAACCGATCACATTTTAAATGCCTGCAATTGTATTTTATTTTTGAGTATGAATCTGCGAAAGCACTGTACATAAATAGGGTCATCAGGGGCTCTGCCTGTAACCCTTCAATATACATATATATATATATATATATATATATATATATATATATATAACATGGAATACTCGAAGAGCAGCACAATATGATCACTGGCACCAATTGGCGGGAGATCTTGTATATCCAGCACACTCTCCTCGTCTCGAGTGAGCACCAGGTCGAGGCAATTTGAACGTTGCCCTTCCCTAACACGTGTTCCGAGAGTTACATTCTGGAAAATTAGTTTTTCTGCTGCCAGTTCAAGCATATGTTGTCCGAGTGTGTTTGATGGACCCGAAACCGTCCAAGCTTGCCAGTCGATATTGGGGGCGTTAAAGTCCCCGACAATGAGGATATCTCTGTTCGAGCAGGTCTTGTTCAGTTCCCTTAGGAGAAGGCTATCGTGTTCGGAAGTCTGGTTTGGGGGACGATACACAACTGCAAACGCCAGCGGCCTGGCGTATTTAGTGGAGATAGTTAAAGGTAAGAATTCCACTTCCGCTGTTGTTGTTGGATTATGCCCAGGGACCGCGGTTAGGTTGTAGCTAACATAGACAGCGACCCCTCCTCCTCGGCTTCTCCTGTCTCTTATGAACAGTTTGTAGCCTCTTAGGGATACCTCGTGGTCTCCAATAGCTTCAGAAAGCCATGTTTCTGTCAAGGGGATGATATCTGGCGTGTGCTCGTCGATCAGAGTCCTGAGTTCATCCATCTTGTTAAACCGGCTCTGCACATTCGAATACAGCACCTTTAGTGTGCGTCTTCTCGGGGGGAACTGGCCCTGATTACAAAGGGGGTTAGCCACAGGAACGGTCGTTTGATCTGTATTATCTTGCCTTCCTTTATTTTCAACCCCTTCTCCCCCTCTTCTGTCCTTCTTTTCAGTTCTGTCCAGAGCTCCCTCATCTTGTGTCTTTCTGTCGGTTCGTAATCCGGCTGAAAAAACACTTCCTTATGCGAATGACGAAGGGCCATCCTCCCTTCTAAGAGATGCGAGGCCTGGGCTTCATTTGCAAGAATAATTTTAAGAGGCCTTGGTAATGCACGCGACGCATCTGCGTTTCCTAGACGGAAAGCTTTGTGCACGGTAACACATTCTCCGTCCTGAAGGACGGCATTTGAATGTTTGAAAGAGGTTGAGATCGTGTTCGATTCTTTCTTTTGCAGTCGGAGAATTGGACTCAGGAGCTCCCTTTATGACGATGTTTCGTTTTCGGTAGAGATGCCTGTTTGGAAGAGAGCTCCTACGTTTATTTTTACACGCACGTTCAGAATTTCGCCAATTTCCGTTGTCATCGTTTGACTCAGAGGCAGCTGTGATGGCATAGCTACCACACGGTTCCTCACCAACCGAGTCGTGCGATACATCCTTCGGCAGTGTGGTATTTGCTGGCATTGTGTGTGGACTCTGCTCTCTCGTACGAACAGTCTGACCTGCTTTTTCTTTTCGGGATGCCCCGGGGCGCTTCTGCTTTTCCTGAGATCCCTCTCTGTCGTTCTTGTCTTGCACAGGAGGTCGGTTCTCAGTTGTGATTTCTTCCTTAGACGGGCAGTCTTCTTCCTTGGCGGCTGATCCAGTTAATGATACTGTGCTTGAATATGTTCTCTTTGTTTTCTGAGGGTCTGATATCGCCGACTTTCTCTTTACGGGTGAATGGCGAGGAAGTTTCGTCAACTTCTCCATCTCTATTTTTAGGTCTTTTATCTCGTTCTCCATCTCCAAGACTTTCTGAAGAAGTCTGAAACATGCCGCATGTGTTGTATGTTCGTTCTTGTAGTTGACATCCATTAAGGTTTCTAAACTCCTGGCCCGTTTGGCAGAAGATTTGATGATGGGGAAGCCGATGTTACATTCATTTAGACAATGTGCATTGTTTATTACATCATTATTTTTAGCTCGTCTGCTGCGCGTCTGTGGTCCATTGGTAGCGACGCCTCCCTCGTCACCTCCTTGACTGGGTTCGAATCCCACTTGGGGCGTACTCTTTGAGAAACAACCCGAAGGCACTTGTTCGACTACCATTTTCACGTATATAAACTGGAGAAGTTTTTAAGGATGTTCGAAGAGCTATTTAACCAGACGAACGATATGAAGCAGGTAGGAAACGATATGCAGCAAGTAACAAGCGACTTAGCCGCTTTTGGAATGGGGGGTCCCGCGGGGCTGTTGGCAAAGAAGTAGTCCGAAAGAGAATGGTTGTTTCAGAGAAAGTCCTGTCTGTGGATCGAGTAATTGTTGTTTACGATCCAGTTTCTTAATCCAAATAGGCCCTCAGAGCGTTCGGTCGGCAGAAATCTCGGGAAAGGCAAATCCGTCGGAGCTCGAAAATTTCAAACCGAATTCGAAAGGCGCGGGTTGAAGGACATGAACAAGCTTTTAAACGTATTGGGGTAATAAGTTCTGAAACTGAGGAGAGAATTAAACGCAAGCATAATTTCGTACTGCGAAACATTTCGACCACTTATCTGCTATGGAAGGAGCGCATTTGTTCCCACAAAGTTGTGGCTTAAGTTTTAGTGTCACACAAGCTAAACGACTGCGCTCGCGTAGCCGTAATGCGCCGATATTAGTTACCCTTTTCTCCATGATAGAAGTCGATTTTAACTTGTCGAGAAGGAAGATAACTAGAGAATTCTGTCGTAAGTGGCGCTGCTCCGTTTCGCCAGACCTCACACCACTGCAGCGAAGACCGAATAAATTAAAATCGGCAAAAACCAACACCAAGATAATGACACCTACTCTCAGTTTGAATAAGTCCTCTACAACACCATCTGCGGCCCCTGCACGTCACGAATTAGTCAATACCGTAGGAAAATCGACTACTCTTGATGCAGAGATCTTTGAACACACCAACACTCCTGGTATAAACACGCCCCTACCGACTGCTCCAGCAACCCCTAGCAAGCCTAAGCATGTGCTTAAGTCAAAGGCCAATCCAATTGCTGTCTCAGCCATTCGGACACTCGATAAATCCAGCACCATTATAAAATCTTTTCCTCCACAATCGGCTAACAGTGCCTTAAACACCCCAAACCTAAATGTGGCGTGTTCCCAAATGCCCCCCAACCCTCATATCGAGGCAGTTAGGCCAAATATGCCGATTTTCCCGCCGTTAAATAGAACTCATGCTCCAATGGAAGTAATGCGTCCCCCACTCCCCAACGTGTTTCCTTCACGACAGTTTTACCAATGTATTCGTCATGCCAATGTCCATACAGGATCAGTTAACTCATCCGTTCCTCAGTTTCGTTCCGGCGGAAATGCGTTGCAGTATCTGGCCCGCGGATTTCCAGCTGAAAATGAGTTAGCTAACAATGGTAACCAGTTAACCTGCCCATCGTTTCCTCCCTCAACTCCTACCTCTTTTGATTCACGTCAGAAACTTTTCATGCCACAAATTTTTTTTCAGAACCGGATGGGTACATCCGGACCGTTTGCTCGGTTGGCAGCCAAGCACTTGGCGACGTAGCCCACCTCCCTCAGAAACAAACAGCCTTCCCCCTCAAACTTTTTGTTTTAAATGCCAAATCTTTGTTTAATAAGATGCCTTTGCTTCAGACTCCGGTGTTCGTCCATTGTTCAGGTATTATTTTAGTAACTGAGACGTGGGCATCAGCCTCCGTAGCTGGCTCCGAACTCTCACTTCTAGACTATACATGCATTCGAAATAATCGCCAAGCCAGCCGTGGTGGGGGCAGTTGCGTCTACGTTAAGCAAACTTTTACATTTTTGCGCTTGACCTCCCCGCATTTTTCCGCAGTAGAAGGCAGCTGCCGGCTCCAAATTGCACTAAAAAATAAGTTCTCCTTACTCGTTGGCTGCGTCTATCGCCCTCCCAACGCCAACGACAATTTTGATCGTTTACTCTCACAGGCATTTCATGCTGCGGCCGACTTAAGCTTTAAGTATCAATTGGTTGCGGGTGACTTTAATCTTTCCGAAGTCCGCTGGTCTCCGCCTTCAGGCACCAGAAAGTTCGAAGACTTTCTTGAGGCTGTGAATGTTGCGATTTGGGGTCAGGTCGTCAATTTTCCCACCCAAGGATCAAGCGTACTTGACCTGATTTTCTGTAGAGGCTGCAAACCTTCGTCTTTGGCATCCCTAAGTCCACTCGGGGGCTCAGACCATGACATAGTTGTTTGAACGTTGGAACTCTAGGCCGACAAAACGTTGTCCCCAAAGTATAACTTTTTCCGCGATTTCCGATCAACTCGCCCAATCGAATTATTAACACACCTTAATTCCTACGACTGGACTGATTTCTTCCTTAGTTCGGATGTAAATGTTTGCACTGCAAAACTGTGCAAAATTTTGGATTTGCCTATTTCTTCTTTTTTTCCCGCGTAAGAAAATTATTAATGCTGGGGATGAGGTTTTCCTACCCTTGCCCTTTCGTCGCAGACTGCGCAGACGTTATCGTCGATTCCATCTTCAGAACGACGTTTCTGTCCTGCTCTTACTTTGTGATATTTTTGAGCGGGCTAAGAGATTGTTTGAAGAACAACAGCTGGCCGAAGACGTCCAGTTCACCTTAAACCATTCGTTAAATGCCTCGAAACATTTCTCTAGAAATATACGAACTGACAGAAAGACGCAGCATCCAATCCTCCGAGACGATCTCGGAAACCCCATAGTTGATGCCCAATTAACCGCTGATAGCTTCAATGATTTCCTATCCAAAACGTTTATTGCATACCCGACCACTCCGCTTTTGGCCATCCAGGCACTGACTGGGCAGTTCTAGAAACTATAACTTTCCTTCTGTGGGACGTGACTTTTGCGATTCGGCGTCTTCGCCAATCTCATAGTCCAGGACCTGATGGTGTCCCAGCAAGCATTTTAAAAGCCGATGCAAATACGATTTTCCCATCCATCTTATGCAGGATATTTAATCTCGCTCTTGAAAGTGAAGCTTATCCTACCTTGTGGAAGGAATCACACATTTTGCCCATTCCTAAGCACGGCAAATCTACGTCATTTGATGACTTTCGGCCAATAAACACCCCCCCGTTGTTTCGAAGATCCTAGAGACACTGATCAAAGATAAGATGATGTGTCACTTAACAGAGTATAACCTACTGAGTGCTACTCAGCATGGTTTCCTCAAGGCTCGGTCTTGTGACACCTGCCAACTCTCTTTCATTGACTATGTTCTCCAATCTAGGGACAATGGTTTTGCACTTTACACAGTATATTTCGATCTCACTAAGGGTTTTGATCATGTAGACCATTCTCTTCTTCTCTTGAAATTGTCCTCTTTTGGAATAGGTGGCCAACTTTTGAATTTTTTATCCTCTTACCTGGACACTCGTACACAACGCGTTAAGATTTCCTATACTATCTCCAACCCCACACGTGTGAAGAATGGAGTCATTCAGGGTAGTGTACTCGGCCCGCTTTTATTTTGCCTTTTCGTTAATGATGTATCCGATTTATTTCATAATGGTAAGCTTTTCATGTATGCCGATGATCTTAGAGTTGCATATCAATGTAAGCCGGCAGGTCATGACATCTTGCTTGAGCTACTAAAGAGCGACCTACAGGCTTTTGCCCAGTGGTGCCGCACATGGCGCCTTTCTCTTTCTTGGCATAAGTGCTCAGTCATGGTGGTTGGCGACGACCGCCAACCTCAACTAAGTATTGAAGGTCACACCATAAATGTGCCGGGGGTTATTAAGGACCTGGGCATTTCATACTCCAAGAGTCTCAATCTCTCGCAGCACTGTACCTTGATAGTCTCCAAAGCACGTAGAACGACCGGGTTTATCCCCCGAAACTTTAAAACTAGGGACATTAGAATGCGCCTTTTCAACATGTACGTTAGACCTGGTCTGGTATACGGTTCGTTTTTATTTAGCATCATGCGTGCTACTGAGCGGAAGAAAATAGAATCCGTTCAACACTTTTTACCAAGAGAGTTTCAACCCCGGAACACCGGCATTTGTCTTACCAAGTACGTTGCCGGCTTACAGGCCTTGATCCGTTATGGTTCCACAGATTGCAAAAGGGACTATTTTTGCTATTAAAACTCTTATATAATCACACATTTAACCCACTCACCTCGTTAAAACATCATGCGCATCCCCGACGTAGCAGTAACCGTAAGGTCTTCTTATTTCTTCCTCTGGCACGTACTGTTAAATATCGTCGGTTCTTTTCTGTAAATGCAATTGCTATTTGGAATAAACTACCTAGGATTGTAAAAAATCTACAAAATTATCCTTTATTTAAGAGAATTATTAGTCGAATTCTGCATTCCAAAAAGCTCCCACAAATTTTGGTTGCTGACTCCTCTGATCGACTGTACCGTAGCGATGGCGTTTGTGGTCTCTGCACACCATGGCCGGTCTCACCAGGGACAATTTCTTTGGCCAGCTGCGACAGCTGTTCTTCGGCGCCTCTATTTTGACTATTCCCAACATCATGAAAGGAATTGGCGACTGATATTGTCCGAAACCGTGCAAGCCCTCCCTTCTTGACGGTCGAAATTTTGCTGCCAGCAGTTTTTTCTCCTGAACACTCCAAACCATAAAAACCAACATCAAGTATACTTTTATTCTTTTTCCAGTTTATTCAGTTTATTTGGTAAGGATAATAGGCAAAGCCTTTGAAAACCCTATTGATTCCATGTCAGCTCGTTAGAAATAACTGTACACGAACAAAAAATGTTCACTATTAAAACAGTACTTTGTTCATTTGAGTAGCATTGTCTCCGAGAAAATAGTTGTCTGGACAAGGGGTATTAATTCAGATTCAGACTGTCGAAGGAAAACCGGGGACACAAATAATCACCCAGCGTTTCTTGAAGAGTTGTAGGGACGTAGCCTCCACGACTGACTGAGGGAGATCGTTCCATTTCTCCACTACCCTCTGCGTGAAAAATTCAGAACGAACATTCAGCCTGGACATTGTTGCCCGTAACTTCATCGAGTGACCACGAAGATTGGGTCAAAGGTGCCACTGAAACATGTCCTCAAATTTAAGTCCATACTCAAGGCCATGTATTATCTTGTAGACGAGGATAAGATCACCTCTTTGCTGCCTGTAACACAGAGGGAATACATTAAGGCAATTCAGTCTTTCTGTGTAGGATTGGCTTTTTAGACCGTTTACCAGCTTTGTTGCACGCCGTTGTACTCGTTCGAGGCATGCTTGGTCCTTTACTAGCCACGGCCGCCTTGCTTGTATGCCATATTCTAAGTGGGGTCGGACAAATGTGCCGTAAACTCTCCCAAAAAGGTCTTGGTCAAAGTTAACGAAAGCCCTTTTCATTGCATGCAGCACTCCCATGGCGTTTTTTGCAGCCTTGTGGCACTGCAGTGTTGGCTTCAGGTTGTTCTGTATCCAAACCCCGAGATCCTTCTGTGAAGATTCTGCGGGGAGCCTTATATCTTTCAGGTGATATGTGTTCAGGCTCTCATATGAATGAGAGTTGGTTGGACGCAGATGAAGGATGGCACACTTCTCCACATTGAAATCTAGAAGCCATTTCTTCGACCACGCTTGCAGTCGGTGCAGATTATCTTGAAGGGATCTCTGATCATTCGGACCCTTAATGACATGCCAGAGCTTAACGTCGTCGGCAAACATTATTTTGCCGCAGTCGACTTCCTGAAGGCTGTCGTTAACGTAAAGGATGAAGAGCAATGGTCCCAAAACTGAGCCTTGCGGCACACCACTGGTCACATTCACCCATTCTGACATATCATCCCCGACACAGACACGTTGTTTTCGACCAACCAGAAACGCCCTAATCCAGTTCAGAAGATCTCCCCGGATGCCGATGGCGCTCAATTTGTGAAGAAGACGTTGGTGCGGGGCAGTGTCAAAAGCTTTGCGGAAATCGATATATACGACATCGACCTCAAAACCCTCTTCTACAGCTCTGGTCCAGATCTCCAGACAAGCTAGCAGATTTGAGAGGCAGGAGTTTTTTTCACTGTTGGACGGATTTGTGTTTAACGCTTCCCTGAGAATGCCTGTAAACTGGCATTTAATGAAAATTATTATAACTGGAAATGTCTGAACTACCGGTCGAAGTTTCTACTGCGAGGAATATCATCTGTGTAAGTTATCAACGGGTGTAGATCTTACAGAAAGGACAGGATAACGTCAGAAATGCTTCCTGAGAGATTTGGAAGAAGTCTGCCTAAAGACGCACATGTCGCTGTCGACCATGAAGGCAGTGCCTGACATGTTCCAGCCCTACCATCCGGGAAAACCGATGGATTCAGGAACGCTGTTAAGAACCCCCAGCAGCAAGGTCCTCACAAACGGGAACTAAGCCCATTGGGGCATTGCCCGTGCTTTGAAGGGTGAGCTTAACAACCGGCAAGCAACTGAAGTTCCTGAAATGCGCATCCAGTTGCGCATTGATGAAATGAATTTACATAAAGGGTCTGACAAATGCCTCAGGGCAATCCTTTTCGAATCAGTCACCCGGTTATTAGTGAGCCGCTTGTAGTTGGGCTATTCTCCGATTTTGGCAAACCCGAGCCAGTGGATTAGTTTCTTGTAAACTGTGTCAGTGAATTAAAATGACTGCTAGATAGGAGGCTGCGGGTCCCACGTACCGGGGATGCTGTAAAAGTCGAATTTGCAAATGTTATCTGCGACGCCCCTGCCCGTTCCTATATTCGACAAGTCAAAGCTCACAACGGGTACTACGGATGTGTAAGGTATGTTATTTCATAGTGGTTACCTCAACCACTGCAGACGCTCTCAGGTTGGACTTTCCATTGCAAGCCGTATGACATTTCCCATGCCCCAGATTCTACTGGGATAGGTCAAGAGAAAGGCGGATCTCTGCCGGCAGCACCCTTTATGGTCTTTTCATTGGTACGTCGTATGTATGTAAGTTTACTTGTTCAGCTGCTATTCGTGAACACAGCACTTTGTATGATTGCACTAAAGACTCCGTTCGCAAGAGTGCAGTTGACTGGATTCACGAAGCGCGAGACAGAGATGTTGGCAGAGTCGAAAGTTTGGGCACTACTACGAAGGTAAAATGATTGTCTTGAGTCGGTCTAACTTACTTTCAGCATTCCCGTTTGCACAACCACGGCCGAACTTTACCTAGCAATATTTCCGTCTGAAAATAGTGTAATTACGCCTTTTTTCATATCTTTAGAACACCTTTATATTTATACCGTTCTACTTAATACCGCTTACACAGTAAACATATTACTAAAACCCCACACTTCAGTAATATGATAATCATCAGTTAATTACCATCTCCATAATGATATCCTATCAACCGCTTTCGTTTCTCGCACGAACCCCTACTGTTAACGACAGCTATGCTCAAGATATATCATGACAAAACATGACTTATTATACATATTATATTTTATCTTTTTGTTTAATAAATCCTTTAGTCAGTCAGTCAGTGTATTTGAGGGAAATAGGCTTAGGCCTTTTTGAACTCCCTATTTGCACATAAAAAATCGATAAATGAGCAAAAATGCGAAGAAAGTACAGCAGTAAGTGAGTGCAGACATTGATTCACATATGTCACTGGTCTCATGGCTAAAAAGTCACATAGTCCGCTTGCTGCTGCAGCCTATGTCTGTCAAGCCGACATTTAAATATCTCCACAGATTGAGACATGACAACCGTCTCGGGCAGATTATTCCAGGGTTCCACGACACGGTTGGAGAAGAAATATTGACGGGTGCCAAATACGCGGCAGCAGGTCTTCCATCACGGCCGCCGCGGCAAAAAATACCACAAGCACACCTACTGAACAAACATTAGTACGTAAGGTAGCCGTGATGGAAGACCTGCGGCCTCCACGGTCAGAAAAAAACCCTCAAACACACCTACCGAACAGACTCGGTAGGGTTTACGGGGAGATCCCATCCTCTGTTGCCTAAAATTTATGTCCAATACACAATGCCACTTTTATACCCTTACGCACACAAACTTCTCCTTTCCTAAAGCACATCTGGGCAGTTCGCATGCGCGGCAGTTGCGCTGTTAACTGCGGGGTTGCCGGTTTCGTGGTTAACGTGCAGTTTCCCGTCATCATCTTTCGGTTTCAGGTCATGGTCCACTTACCTCCCCTCCCACGCATTCCGGAGTCCACCTAACTGAGGCGCCAGCATTCCCCGTTCGTCAGTCAGACTACCACTTGCGCAGCTGTTTACTAACGTTTCCAGCCCGGCATCCACTTCCGGGCGTGCACATGAACCTCCGGCACTCCCTCCCCATATTCTGCAACACCCACCCCCCGCCCCCAACCCAAAGGCTTACAGCCTACGCCGTCCAAACATAAGACTTCCACTTGGGACAGCTGCTACCAAAGGCTTCAGGCTCTTAGACCACTGCGGTATTTACATACACCCCTACCGCTCCCTCACTGCCTAGCCCACGCCTTTCCCCCTCCCCCCTCCCAAAGGCCTGTCACCTACGCCGTCCCAACATCAATCCCGGCAGTCCCTCTCCCCTTTAGGCAAGCTTACCGCATTCGACAATTCCCTCTCCGGCTGTTTCCACTTCCGCCTGTTTCACAGTCTACTGTCCCTCCCACCCGGCTTTGTTAGTTGGCCTGATATGCCCTTCCCTGCGGGTGGTTAACGTCACCAGTTACCAGCTACACCGATTCCTACTTACCGTCTACCATGGCCGGCTGCGGCCTAAGACCCTCTCTTCGCACCTCCCTGTTCCCGCTCTAAAGGCCTTCCGTAATCACTCCCTTCCTGCCCCATAAGGGTTTATCGACGAGGCTTAGTGGACGTCATTGCATTATTCTACGTCGGTAAACATGTTCACGTACCAAGCCTCCAGGGTGGTCGATCAGTCGCCATCCTTACCGTGCGATGGTGGCTCCGTTACCGCTGCTAGAGATACCCGCCCATCCCACAGACAACGTCGGTTCAACTCTTCCATTGGTGATCCATAGGCACCTATCAGGTAACGCAGCCCTGTGGTTGAAATTTACTCAACTGCGTATCACACCTTCTCTCATTCCGGAGGCTTAGCAGCACCGTAAGCAAGAACAATGCCATAGCAAAATGCAACATTTACTCCGAATTAGGGAAAGGAACAATACACTACACACAGCGTAGTACGGAAAATCGTCCCCGACTGCCTTGGGCAGCCGGCTTGCCACATCAGTACCATTCAACAGTTAGGTTTACTACAAAAGGGTATGCGATTACACGATTGCAATACAATGCCGTACCCCCTATCACCTTAAGCATCCATTTTTGGTAGAGGGTATCCTCATCGCCAACAGACAATGGCACAATCACCGTAGGTAGGCATGGACAGTAAATGGAGGAAGTATGGAGTCTTCCTTTTAAGTCTTCCATCTGCGCCTTCGTTGGTTAGCTTCTCCAATCGTCGTTGGTTGGCTCTCCTCAAACGCCAGCTCTCCTATCGCCAGTAGGTAACGGCCAGAGGCGCTGTAGGTAGGCATGGCGAGTAAGTGGACGAAGTACAGAGTCTTACCTTCCAGTCTTCCGTCTGCGCCTTCGTTGGTTAGCTTCTCCAATATTCGATGGTTGGCTCTCCTCAATCGACAGCTCCCTCTTTGACCGGCCGGTAACGGCCACATTCACTGTCGGTAGGCATGGAGAGCAAATGGAGGAAGTAACGATGCTTACCTTCACGTCTTCTGTCTGCGCCTTCGTTGGTTATCTTGCCCAATCGCAGTTGGTTGGGTCTCCTCGATCGCCACCTCTACCATCGTCAGCAGGTAATGGTCACAATGACTGTAGGTAGGCATGGACAGCAAAAGGAGGAAGTACAGATGTTTACCTTCACGATATCCGTCTGCGAATTCGTCGGTTGGTGGGGGATATGTATAAGTTGACACCCGCTGTATTGTAAACTCCTACAGTTCTACATCTAGATCCTCACTGACTGCTGGTGGACGTAGGTGCCGTCCTCAGCGGATTATACCCACCGCCGAGGATGAAATACAAGCTGTCCTTCAGTCAGCAAGCGTCGTTCAGTATCTGCAGCGGTGGACGTCGCTGGTCACCACCTTAGCATGCCGATGTCGGTGTACTGTGCAGATGCAAGTGTTGCGGCAGCATACGGACGGTTATGCATTCCGTTGTGGACACTGCAGACGGAAGCGGTGCCTGCGGACGGGGTCAATGTTCGTTGGCAGTAAGGTCAGTCTGCAGACACTGATGCGTATATGCTACAAGTTTGTCGAAGGTGTGCGGGCCAAGCGGTGTGCGGCAAGTGTAGGTGTCAGTAGAAATACTGCCATGGAATGGTACGGCATTTTCCGCGGGGCCTGTTCACACGCACTTCTATCCGCCGTAACCCAAATTGGGGGACCAGGCGGGGAAGTGCAGATAGACGAGACGCTCATAAGTCGGCGCAAGTATAACAGGGGACGACCGCGGTGCCAGTTGTGGGTCATCGGTATGTACGATACACGCAGGCGGAAAGTCCTATTTGAGCAGGTTAACAACCGCAGCTGGGAGGCCCTAAGGCCCGTCATAAGGAAGTGGGTGGCTGCTATCAGTGTTATCATAACCGATGAGTGGAAGGGTTACACCCGCCTACCGTCGGAAGGTTATACGCACTACACTGTCAACCACCGTAGGGGCTTCGTGAATGGGACGGCATACGAACGCCATAGAGGCCTACTGGAGCAGATTAAAGAGGAAGCTGCAGGAGTCTGGACCTGTCTGCGGCAGAGCAGTGTGGGCCCACCTAGATGAGGTTCAGTACCGCCTATGGTTCGACCGAAGGGCCGACAACATGGCAGCCTCCTGGGAAACTTTCCTACGACATTGGGCAGAAGCTTATCCAATTGAAGAGAGCCAACCAACGGTGCCTGGATAAGCTAACCAACGGAGGCGCATACGGAAGACGTGAAGGCAAGTCTCTGTACTTCCTCCATTTACTCTCCATGCCTACCAACAGTGAATGCAGCCGTTACCTACTGGCGATGGGAAAGCTGGCGATTGAGGAGAGCCTACAAACGGCGATTGGATAAGCTAACCAACGAAGTCGCCGACGGAAGACATGAAGGTAATTCTCCGTACCTCCTCCATTAAGTCTCAATGCCTGCATACGGTGAATGTGGCCGTTTAACGGATGACGATGGGAGAGCTGGTGATGGAGGAGAGCCAACCAACGGCGATTGGATAAGCTAACCAACGGAGCCGCAGACGGCAGACGTGAAGGTAAGTATCCGTACCTCCTCCATTAAGTCTCAATGCCTGCATACCGTGAATGTGGCCGTTTAACGGATGGCGATGGAAGAGCTGGCGATTGAGGAAAGCCAACGAACGGCGATCGGATAAGCTGGCCAACGGAAGCACAGACGGAAGACGTGAAGGTTAATCTATGGACTTCGTCCATTTACTCTCCATGTCTAACTACAGTGAATGTGGCCGTTATCTGCAGGCGATGGGAGAGCTGGCGATTAAGGAGAGGCAACCAACGCCGACTGGATAATCTAACCAACAAAGGCGCAGACGGAAGTCGTGAAGGTAAGTCTCCGTACCCCCTCCACTTAGTCTCCATGCCTATCTACAGTCCATGTGGCCGCAGGTAACGACCGCATTCAATTGGATACGCCTCTGCCCAATGTCGTAGGAAATTTTCCCAGGGGGCTGCCATGTTGTCGCCCCTTAGTTCGAACCAGAGGCGGTACTGAACCCCATCTCGGTGGGCCCACACTGCTCTGCCGCAGACAAGGCCAGACTCGTACAGGTTCCTCTTTAATCTGCTCCAGTAGGCCGCGGTGGCGTTCGTATGCGGACGCGTTGAGGGATTCTCGAAGATTCTACTGTGGTTGACAGTGTAGTGCGTATAACCTTCCGACGGTATGTGGGTGTAACCCTTACACTCATCGGTTACGATAACACTACCAGCAGCCACCCACTTCCTTATGACGGGCCTTAGGGCCTCCCAGCCGCGGTTGTTAACCTGCTCAAATAGGGCTTTCCGCCTGCGTGTATCGTACATACCGACGACCCACAACTGGCACCGCGGTCGTTCCCCGTTGTACTTGCGGCGACTGCTGAGCGTCTCGTCTATCTGCACTTCCCCGCCTGGTCCCCCAATTTGGGTAACGGCTGATGGAAGTGCGTGTGAGCAGGCCTCGCGGAAAATGCCGTACCATTCCAGGGTAGTATTTCTACTGACACCTACACTTGCCGTACACCGCTTGGCCCGCACACCTTCGACGAACTTGTAGCATATACGTAGCAGTGTCTGCAGACTGAGCTTACTACCAACGAACACTGACTCCGTCCGCAGGCACCGCTTCCGTCTGCAGTGTCCACAACGGAATGCATAACCGTCCGTATGCTGCCGCAACACTTGCATCTGCACAGTACACCGACATCGGCATGCTAAGGTGGTGACCAGCGACGTCCACCGCTGCAGATACTGAACGACGCTTGCTGACTGAAGGACAGCTTGTATTTCATCCTCGGCCGTCGGTATAATCCGCTGAGGACCGCGCCTACGTCCGCCTGCATTCGGTGACGATCTAGATATAAAACAGTAGGAGTTTACCCTACTGCTGCTGTCAACTTATACATATCCCCTACCACTCTTTTCCCTTATGTGTGCCTAGATATATCATGGTACACCTAAGAATGAGGTTTAGTTGAATTACCGGTTGCTTATAGATAGTAGACCATCATGCGTTCTGTGCTAACTACTCGGCCATACCGTAACTTTCTCCGCATTTTCTCACACAACTTATACCCACCCGGCAATATGCTCTGCGGTTAAATTTAACATTAAAAGGGTTACGTAGGTCTACAAACTGCTCCCACCATGGATACTTACATATCCCGTAAAACAGCGACCTTACACACAGCGGCCGCCAAGTTCGGGAGTTTGCCGACTTGCTGTAGGTTGGTGCGGTGGCGTTGGAGTACGTCCAGGTATCCTAAACATTTTTCGCGTTATGCGTATTAAACGGTGCATGCGGTGGAGATCACCGATATAACAAATAGGGAGGGGGTGAGGAGGGGGTTAGTAAGGGGCTGGGAATTTACGCAATTGTCATAAGCAGTTTATTCAAATACTCTTACCCAACCGAAGTACACCGCTGTCCCCTCGCGTCCCCCTTGCGCATCGCCTGTTTCCCGTCCATCTGATGCACACCACATCAAGTGTGGCGCCAACGATCCAATTGGTTAGTCGTTTGGCGGTTCAGGTTTACTCGCCCCGGCCGCCAATCACATCACGTCCCCGGCCAGCCCACCTTCGATTGGGCATTGCCTACGGTTTTCCCTATTTGCGCGCCATCCAGCGGTATTTTTGACTTCATTAAAACAAATAATTATTTTTCTGCGATTTCCAACATTTTTCGAAATCCAGCTGTCAATCCAGTGCACTCTGCTGTTTACCCCGCCCGTTCTTCCCATCAAAACCGCCATCCCGTTGTACCCGATACACCTAGAGAAGTTTTCTCACTGTGGCCGCCTGTTGGGCCTCGGCCGAAATATTTTCTCACACTCAATCTACCCTGGGGCTCACGTAGCTTGACTAGATGTTAGCGGAGTTTAGTTATTGTGGCGAGTTGGAAAAATTCATCGCACCGAAGGGCGCAGTCCAAGCCACGCACGATACGGAAAGTTTGTAGCAAGTCTCCGCGCAACTGCATATAACTCAGAGAATAGAGACTAAGGTTAGTTAAGCGGATCTCGTATGTCAGTGCACTTTGACCTCTTATTAATTTTGTTGCCCGCCTCTGCACCCTTTCGAGCAGATTGTAATCCTGATTCGTCCACGGTCTCCAGGCCTGAATTGCATATTCGAGATGCGGCCTTACAAATGTGCCGAAGACTTTGGAGAAGCAGTCTTCATCGAAAACTGCGAATGCCCGCTTGATGGCATATAGCATTGAAGTTGCGGCCTTGACCGCCTTATAACATTGCGTAGAAGGCTTTAGGCTGTCTGCAACCCAGACTCCGAGATCTGTCTGCGTTTTTGCATCTCGAAGTGATATTCCGTTCGGATGGTATTGCCGCGTACTAGGGGTCTGATTTCCGAGGCGCAGTATGGTACATTTGTTCAAATTGAGGGACAAGAGCCATCTGCGGGACCACTCGTCCAATCGACAAAGATTTTTTTGGACGTTGGTCTCGTCGGCAGCATTCTGGATGACTTTCCAGATTTTTATGTCATCCGCAAACATGGCATTATCACAGTCCAACCCATCTACACAATCATTGATGAACAAGAGAAAGAGAGTTGGTCTAAGCACCGAGCCTTGCGGGACTCCACTTTCTATGAATGTGCGCCTTGATTGCTGTTTTTCTACGCAGACAATTTGGGAGCGGCCGACAAGGAAGTTCTCGATCCATTTGAGAAGCTTGCCGCCGATGCCCATTATTCTCAGCTTGTGCAGGAGACGTTGGTGCGGAACACTGTCGAACGCCTTCCGGAAATCAATATAGGCCACGTGCACAGTGTGTTTTGTGTCCAGTGCTTTTGTCCAACTTTGCATTATTTATTGCACGTTCGTTACACATGATCTTCCCCTACGGAAACCATATTGTGCACTGGACAAGAGGTTGTGATTTTCCAGATAAGCCATCAACTCCTTTTTTTATGGTTTTCCCCATCACTTTGCAGCAGATTGATGACCGACTGACGGGTCTGTAGTTCGTTGCAAGAGTACGACTACTGCTTTTTAAAATGGGTGTAATGTGGGCCGTCTCCCAGTCTGCGGGAAGGATTCCAGCACCAAACGATTCCCGGCAAAGCAAGGAAAGTGGTTTGGCCAGCTCTCGGGCAAGCTCGAAAAGCAACTTTGCTGACATCTCGTCCGGACGGGGAGATTTACCTTCCTTCAAGTTTTTTAATTTCTTCAAAAATCGTTTCTTCTCGAAACAGGATATCCTCTATAGTGGGATCTCCCATGTTCGCGGAACTTGTTGGAATAAATTCTGCTTTTCTTGTGAAAACGTATTGGAAAAATCAAGAAAATGCTCAGCTTTATTCGTACAGTCCGCTATCTCCAAACCGTCATCATTCCTCTTGACAGGAATGGGATTCTTGTTACGTGTTCTCTTCCGCAAATAGATGTAGAGCGATTTCGGATTTTTAACGGCTCGGTGGAGCAAACTACTCTCACAATCCCGTCGCCTCATGAAAATCGGGCTTTTCACCTTATTTCTATGAACTTTGTATTCTGCAAACGCTGCGCTGTTGTATTTTTCGCGAAAGTTCTCCCACAACCTTCCTTTCTTGTTGATATCCTTATTGAGTTCTCGTGTTAGCTAATGAGGGCATTCGGATGTCCTAGGCTTTGATAAAGGACATTGACTCCTCAGTAGATGCAGCAACCGATCCTCGAACAAATTCCAGTCTTCTTTAACGTTTCCGAAGTAGAGAACCTCCCAGTCTATTTGTGATGCCTCAGCTCTCATTTGGCAAAAATCTCCTTTCCATATATTCGGCCTCGTATCGTCTATTGTATACGGTTCAGAATACAGCTCGTGCTCCCATAAAAGTAGTGCATGAACACTTCGACCGAGCGGGGGTAGGTAGTACACCTCGTCTATACTGTCAGGATCTTTGGTGAAGACGAGGTCTAGACAACTGGCCTGCTGCCCTCCACGTGCTCTAGTTGGAAATAGGACACGTTGCGTGAGAAGAGCTTCTAGGGTTGTCTTTAGTAGACGGTAATCGAAGGCATTCTCCGAGCATGTCGCATGCATATCGCTCCAGTGAATGCAGGGTGCATTAAAATCCCCCATGAGAACAACGTCTGGTCGACTGGCGATCTCTTTTATGCTTTCCAGTAGACGATTTTCTGGGTCGGGATCCGTCTGAGGGGGTCGATAGATAGTTACGACTTCGAGGAACTGAGACCCCCTTGCCTTTATAGTCAGTCAAATTGCCTCTGTGTCGCCAGAAATCTTGTCGGTCCTCTCCCACACTGTTAAGTTGCTCTTGACATACATGGCAACTCCTCCACCCCGGCGACCTCTCCTATCTCTCCTAAACAATTGGTATCTTGTTAGTGCTACCTCGCAATCACCTACGTTCTCTGACAGCCACGGTTCTGTTATTGCTATGACATCGAGAGGAGTATCGGCTACCTGTATTTTCAATTCGTCAAGCTTGGAAAACAGACTCTGATCATTGGTGTACAAGACTTTAAGTTTGCAACACTCGACAGTACTTCGTTCGGTTTGTCTTGGGTTTGCCAATATTATGCTGCTGCCGCCATCATGATGACTGGCTGGTTCCAAAGCAACATCGCATTCCTCTGCATCAATCGTCCCCTGAAAATAGCCAAGTTGTTGTCTCCTGCTGCAAGTCTCCTCTTCAGTTCCGTCACTAATGCGCGGCGTTTCAGACGTTCCGCTGGAGAATAGTCCGGCTGAGAAAAACTTCCTTGTAAGAGTTTCAGAGGCTGCTTTTCCTGGACAGAAGTAAGCTAGCCTCCTGTTGACTGCCCAAAACAATTTTTAGAGGTTATGGCCGCACAGATTCGGATTGTTCGCTCACCTTCTTTCCGATCCTGAAGGCTGTGCGAATGGTTACCTTTTCATTCGGATTAAGCATCTTGTTCAGTAGGCGTTGAAGGATATCAAGGTCAGCGGAAATCCCCTCGTTCGGGGTAGGAGCATTCGACTCCGATAGGTCCTGGACGACTACGCAGTGCCGACGATCAAGGGGTTCATTTGTTCTGTTTCCGGAGGCCTTGTCAGCTGAGGGTCTCAGGAGATCCACCGGAATCGTCTGGGGTTTTACACTCATGTTGAGGTGCTTACCCATTCCATCTTGCCACGAGCTTGTTTCCTCATTTCCAACTGAGGGTTCTACTGAACACGCGGAATGGCTAAGAGAAGTTGATGGTTCGCTCCGGTTGTCTTCTATAGAAACAGGAGACTCCGTTGTTATTTCCCCATCGTCAGGGGTTTTTGCGTCCTTGCACTGAGGTTTTCCATAAGCCTTGTTCTTTGTCTGTTCGGGAGTTTTGCTTTTTCCCTTTGTCTTGCTAACTATAGCGCTGTTAACCGCGTTTTTTCCACCATCGTTCGCTTGCACGAGTTCCCTTAAAGCAGCCAGCTCTTTTTCGAGTTTTTGGATTTTCAACAGAATATATGAGCACCCAGTGCACGGTTCGTCCTCGTAACTAACAGATTTTGCTGTGATTAGGCTTTTAGCGCACTTTGCAGGCCCCTGGTTGCAACTATAAAGAGAGCGAGCGCTAATCCAGGGAGGCAAGGCCATGTCAAAGGACTTTCCTTCATGCATAATGCCGGTCCTGGTCTTGGAACTACCAAAAAGTTGCTCAGTGTCCATTAACTTCGTGCGTTCGTAAGTATATATTCGATTTGGATATTCAAACTGGTAATTACGGCTGTATACGATGGAGTATGGCAAATATTCAAGACGAAATGGTCGAAAAAACGCCTATTTTTAAAAAAGTCACTGTAGGGGAAAAATATGAACTGTATGAATTATATGTAGGAGCGACTCAGCCGTTTTGAGAATATCGA
The DNA here is from genome assembly GCA_902702965.1 of Spirometra erinaceieuropaei. NCBI lineage: Eukaryota > Metazoa > Platyhelminthes > Cestoda > Diphyllobothriidea > Diphyllobothriidae > Spirometra > Spirometra erinaceieuropaei. Next base: position 1,484,449 of record CACRXP010000093.1, on the reverse strand, counting down.
AGGCCCTGAATAACTCCAGATCTTCCTATGTGTCAAGGATTTTGTTTTCCTAGGCCGATATCTGCGCGCAAATCGACTCCGTACTCCGTTAGATTTTGATGAAAAATAAATTCCGCTTGGAGACAGACTTCTAATAAATTTTTCACGCGAGAAAAAAAATTTCCAGAGACGCAGAAAGAAATTTGGTACGTACAGTTCCAACGGCAATCGCAGAGACAGTAACTGTGAAATGGTATCTACGTCAAAATAGTCCCAGTTGGAGCTCAGAAAAGGTCGTTGTGCTCAGTCGGGCCCAGTCAAGTTTTTTGACTAAACTTTTACAATGATACTTTTAAAATAAAGCGTATCTGTCTCTCTGCCCATCGAAGTGCATGGAAAAAAGGAACCAATATCCAAATCCAACAATTTTACCACTCACGCCTTTATGACATCCAACTTCACAATAACCAAGGACAAATGAGTAATGAATATGATACGAACATCCGCGTGTACAGTAGAATTTAGTAACACCAACAAATTTCGCAACGACATACTTACTGCAACCTGCCGCTGCAGAACAGAGATAACAAATGAGAAATATACAGAGACTTGTATTTCCATAGAAAAACCGATGTAAAACAGCAAGGTCATTGCTTTCTACGTACAGACCAATCAATACAAACGGTAACTTCCCAACGAGCACCAGCCCCGCATTGCCACTGTAGTACTCGAGTCACCTGATGGCATAGTCTCGTCTGAATTAAAGTCCTTAGAAGCTGATTGACGCTGTTTGTCTATAGAGGTCACTGTAGACTTATGTATATCGACTCTTCCTTGCATGTGGGTATTGAAAGTTCGATCACACAGGTGTAAACAGACAATATCAGAACTGGACTGTCAACAACGGAACGTTTATTAGACCGGGATTTAGAAGAGGGTTGAATTGTGGTTTGTGGGCCAAGGAGTAAAGGGGGTATGACAATGGAGTGGGGAAACCAGAAAATGCGCGCAAGCCTTCCTTCGATTTATGCTCCCTCCAGTCTCCGTGTCGGCAGGCGTGGTTCCACCGTCTGCGCGTTCACTTTGTGCTCAGTCATAGTAGTTTCAAAGGAAGCGTAATATCGCTCAATAGAATGTTAACAATGAAAGTAAAACAAACCTAACTAAGAATATCTGTCCTTTACACGGCGGGGATGTGAAGGGGCAAATTCGCCGTTGTTGTCTCTCGCCGAAAAAATGTTCCGGGGCGCCTTATTTTCATCGTTTTCGTCCCACTCTCAACGATGCAAATCTTCCCCACAATCCTTGCCATTTCAGACCTCCATGCGTTAGTGCGAAGCCTTGAACTAACCAGACTGACAGGAAACTTGAAGGCCAGTCAATGGTTGTAAAGTTGGACAAGAGCACTGGACACAAAACACACTGTGCACGTGGCCTATATTGATTTCCGGAAGGCGTTCGACAGTGTTCCGCACCAACGTCTCCTGCACAAGCTGAGAATAATGGGCATCGGCGGCAAGCTTCTCAAATGGATCGAGAACTTCCTTGTCGGCCGCTCCCAAATTGTCTGCGTAGAAAAACAGCAATCAAGGCGCACATTCATAGAAAGTGGAGTCCCGCAAGGCTCGGTGCTTAGACCAACTCTCTTTCTCTTGTTCATCAATGATTGTGTAGATGGGTTGGACTGTGATAATGCCATGTTTGCGGATGACATAAAAATCTGGAAAGTCATCCAGAATGCTGCCGACGAGACCAACGTCCAAAAAAATCTTTGTCGATTGGACGAGTGGTCCCGCAGATGGCTCTTGTCCCTCAATTTGAACAAATGTACCATACTGCGCCTCGGAAATCAGACCCCTAGTACGCGGCAATACCATCCGAACGGAATATCACTTCGAGATGCAAAAACGCAGACAGATCTCGGAGTCTGGGTTGCAGACAGCCTAAAGCCTTCTACGCAATGTTATAAGGCGGTCAAGGCCGCAACTTCAATGCTATATGCCATCAAGCGGGCATTCGCAGTTTTCGATGAAGACTGCTTCTCCAAAGTCTTCGGCACATTTGTAAGGCCGCATCTCGAATATGCAATTCAGGCCTGGAGACCGTGGACGAATCAGGATTACAATCTGCTCGAAAGGGTGCAGAGGCGGGCAACAAAATTAATAAGAGGTCAAAGTGCACTGACATACGAGATCCGCTTAACTAACCTTAGTCTCTATTCTCTGAGTTATATGCAGTTGCGCGGAGACTTGCTACAAACTTTCCGTATCGTGCGTGGCTTGGACTGCGCCCTTCGGTGCGATGAATTTTTCCAACTCGCCACAATAACTAAACTCCGCTAACATCTAGTCAAGCTACGTGAGCCCCAGGGTAGATTGAGTGTGAGAAAATATTTCTTCTCCAACCGTGTCGTTGAACCGTGGAATAATCTGCCCGAGACGGTTGTCATGTCTCAATCTGTGGAGATATTTAAATGTCGGCTTGACAGACATATGCTGCAGCAGCAAGCGGACTATGTGACATTTTAGCCATGAAACCAGTGACATATGTGAATCAATGTCTGCACTCACTTACTGCTGTACTTTCTTCGCATTTTTGCTCACTTATCGATTTTTTATGTGCAAATAGGGAGTTCAAATGTCCTAAGCCTATTTCCCTCAAATACACTGACTGACTGATAAAGCGTTCCATTCACAGTAGATAATGTGGGTATGCAAATTAGATAACATCAGCAGGCCATATGCGAGAACTGCCGATAACTACTATCATGAAAAATCGCGGGTGCACGAGCTGCAAAATTCGCTTCAGGCATAATTTTCTTTGAAACAGTGCCGGCATAGTTTGCTGATGACCCCGTCATTGTAGTCCAGGCAAACGAAGAGGGAAAAAATTCGTACACAAAGAGTAAAATAGGCCAACAAATGTTCATGTAAGAAGATTCTTATGGGAACGGAGAGTAGAAAAAACGGCGGATCAATTTCAAATTCCGATGTGTGAATGTGACTTATGGCTGTTCCCTCGGGTGGCTGGGGAAATTTAAAGAACTATACCTTAATATAGCATTTGGAGGTGCAATATTTTTACGTTTATTTGGCGAGAGAAATGAGGAAAGATTCTTAATACTTTATTGGTAACATGTCAGTTTCTTATATACAGCTATGCACGCCTAGTGACAAACTGCACCTAGTGAACTACCATTCACGTTATTTAATTAGCATCGTTTTTGAGGAAACGCCCGCCCTCCTATATGCACTATTCTCACTTCAGGCTTGCTCTACCCAGCGTTTTAAAAGTAAGGCTAATGTTATCACTCCTTTGCTTTTCAGCCGCCTTTTCGACTACGTGCATTCATCTTCCAATTTTTATCCTCGTTCCATAAGGTCCGAATTTTGACAAAATTTGTTCCGCCCGTATTTTCGCTTTTATTTCGTACCACACACCCGCGTAGACTCTGGGAATAAGAGGGAAGTTATTCTGTATCTTACTAAAAGATAAGTATGATGACGTTGCATCCGACTAAGTGGCTAACGCCAGTAGGCTAGAGAAAAAATAAAGTAGAGATTAGGGATCGTTCTTACGAGTAGGATGCGTAAATAAACAGATGAAATGCAGCCTTCGATAAACAAGGTTATTTGTCTCCAAGCCAGAGGAAATTTTGTAGGAGTACCGTTATTTTGACAGCATGCTGGCACAGCTGATATGTCACCACAATGACGCAGATTGTTACTGCTCTGTTCCCTATCGTTATCGCTGTTAAGATTCTTGTATGTTGCTGTTCTCGGCGCTGTTTTCTGTATATGTGTTCTTGCTTAAACAACATACTGAAAGAATGTTCCGGGCGAAATCAGACAGAAGGGAAATTTGTTTCAATTGAATTGAGTGGTTCGGCCGTTCTAAGAACTGCTGTATCATGTGCGAGAAGTAGGCCTTTATATGAAGAATCTCCTGAGTCTGCTTACGTTGCCGTCTTACCGCTACTACCTTCTGACTCTGTACATGATTCTGCTAGATGCACATTATGTGTACCATATTCCCCTTACCGTAATCGTAAAATGAACCGGAATATGTAGTTTACTCAATAAGTGTACCTTCGCCAACTTCAGTAGCTTGACTACGGCGGCCCCCAGAGGGTTAACCTTGATGTAAACACAACCCCGCTAAATTAAACAACAATTCTGATTCAAATGGAAAATGTAATATCGCATGCAGCTAGCACGAAAGAAGTAGATAGAGTAGTACTAAACATTGAAACTGTCCCTTTAGACGAAGAACTGCCCACAGGATGAAAACACCGAACATCCTATTCATCATAGTTTACAAAGAAAACAGATTGGGGAGAAGGACACGTCCGCTGCCGAAGTCGATCCTATAGGTTTAAATGACCGAAAATGCTTAAACGTTGAAAAAAATCCTATGAAATCTGAGCGGAAACCCCCAAATATTTTAGCATCTGGAATCGCTTCGATGGACAACAGCGAAATACTGCACAGCCTCGAAAATGAAAATAATGAATTGAGGGAGAATTTAAAGTTGAAAACACATAGAAAATATTATTTGTAGGCATCTTCGACTAGAGAATGAGAAACTTAAAAAAACGTTGCATGTTCATAAGCGTGAACACTACTTGTCACTTCAGGAAAAAGCCAAAGTCAAACAAGAACTCGAGAGGTTTGTAATAATAACACGGTTCTGAGTCACTTTTTTCTGCAAGAATTCTTGGTACATTTTCAAATGCGCCCCGGTAGGCAGGAAGTGCCATAAAATCTATCTACTAAACGTTTTCCAGAGTCGAGTCGGAGGGCGTAAATGTCACTGTGTCAGCAAAGTCGCCTTCATTTGTCACATTCAGTATACTGAGTGTGACAAATGAAGGCGACCATGTTCCGAAATTATAATTTCGGAACATGGTCTGTTTGATTCGACATTTAGTAACATAAGAGACGAAATCTAATTAAAGTTAACTAGGCACTCACAAATTGAGCACATACTAGCCTGTTAATACTCGCGTAAGGTTTCGTTAGAGTACTTTTTAAGCTGATACACGCTATATCTGCCTAAACTTATAGCCAGTACCGTCCGGTATCGGCTAAAATACGGTGCGCATAGCCAGTTATACACACTGTATCCTTATTTCCAAACAGAAAACGCTGCAAATGTAGAGGTAAAATTACTTTTTAAACCATCACTGTCTTTTTTTCTGATTATGAAGTATGCAGAAAACCACATCTTTTAATGAAACACGACATACTCAACAGGGACATTAATTAGCCTTACTAGGCATAACACTACACTCAAACATTAAATAGGAATAAAAAACTTTATTAAGGTAGATTTTTTAAAAATCGAATGCCTAATATATCTTTTACGGGGCGAGGCATAGCAAATAATTTAAGTTATTCTAGTTGGAACACCAATTAAAAAAAGCAGGATGGGACCTGACGTTTAGAAATAAGTCAACTGTATGCCTTGTCCGACTTAAACAGCTCTGATTATTTTACATTAATTTTTAGAATACGAAAATACAACGAGAGGTTTCCCAGTATACTCAGGTTTGCACAGGAAAAATACAGAGCAGCTGTCAAGGAAGCTGTTTTCTGCAAAATAGAACGGGACAGAGCCATAACCTATTGTGAAAATTTGAGAACTGCGGTGGCTGCCATGGATGGCGGCAGACCGTCATCTGCTGAAGTTCACCCCCAAGAAGTATCAACGAACACTACTAATCAAGTATGAAAATACTTCCTTTGAGGTCTATTGTGTCACTTTTATGCACGTATTTGGAAAAAAAACGTCCACAAAAACTCCCCGAAATTTGGTCAGCCAGTTTAGTTGAACAATTTTTGGCCGAGCATGGGAATACAGATCCCCTCGGCACTTCAGGTGACCATACCCAAATTTTATGCTAGCTCCTATTCTAGTGTCCCGACTTTCGCCCTTACCCTAACCTTAACACTGAATTCATCGACCTAATCCTTACCCTCCTACCCCTAAAACTAGCCTTAGCATTCAACGTATTCCTTTATCAAACACCTCCAGAATTTGGGGCGAAGCAATTTTTGATTCGACTAGGTCCATGTTCCAGAGCCCAACCGATTTTTATTGCCTTTGAATTATCTTCGACAAGCGAAATCATCATGCACGATGCTACAGAAAAACACTGCCTTATAGAGGACTCTAATGTAGATGGGCTAGGCTGGAAACAACTGCTCGCCAATCCAAAACATCTTTGAGAATCTGTGTGCAAAATAGGTGGAAAACTGCTCTGTAGTCAAGCAATCAGACAAAAGCATTAACCGGTTCTTCATTTGGGCTAACGCAAGTCCAGCCGAAAAATGCGCCACCTGGCAGGGGCGTCAGCAATTACATAAAATATCCAATGTACAACATAGTAGGTACAGAGCCCTCTCACTGTTTTAGTGAATGCTCATATATGTATGTGTATGCGTAGCACACACAGACGGCCTTTCTCAGCTCTGTCGGCCACTGCACCCGATCTCGCCCCAGATTCTCCTGAAGCATGAGGAGAGGGCGAGTGCGATAGATGCAGCGCAAGTGTAATACCATTATAAACGAACTGAAGCTCAAATCGCTGTCCCTGCGTCCACCCTGTTGTAGGGCACAAGGTGGACATAGTTGGTAACGACGGTCGATTTGTCAGAGCTGACGAAATCAAGAAAGTGGTATATGTAGTTGATGGAACAGACTGTAAAATTAATGAATTTGCATGGCCAAAATTGTTTGATACAGGGGACAAAAACGTTAGTCTCTAGAAACTCACCGGAGTGTAATCCTCCGTGGGCTACCAGGCGGCTACTTCAAACTGTGTCATATTTTGCAATTCAACAGACCCAGACTAACATGACAGGTCTAATTTGTCCGCGGCTATGTTAAGGCAAAATGAAAGTGTTGAAACGGAGTGAGTGTTGCGCCTTTACAGTTGACAGCACTTCACAGAATTGCTGTTTACTTGCGCGTGCTTAATAAGCACGGCTAATAGTTCATTTATTTTAAGTACAGCACGTGAACATATTTAGCAAACGCAAAGTGTTAGGGATTTGCAAATATACTTTTTGTGAACAGTTGCTCGAGTCATTGCAATTTTAGCTGACAGCGTAAGTAAATTTCTACCGCTTCAAGTTCAAACTCTGCTATGGATCATTTAGAACCCATGGTAAATTTTTGCATAAATTTCAAAAAAGTGTGCCTTTTGATTCACTAAGTATTCGGGCTTGCACGTATGCTGTATGTGTACTTTGCTGTTTTGTAAACCTCCACGCGTTTGTTTCTCTGTGAAATATAAAAAAATAGGATATTTTGATATTTTGTCAAAAATAAAAGTGTGTGCGGATGGTTTTTGGGATGAAAGAATAGCTTCGTGTATATATGCGTGCGTACACTGTAGACGCTCACCGATCACAAGACGGGACACGCTCCTCCCGCTTTTTATCTCGGGCCCAATCTTGTGCTCCGTCAGTAGAAACATGGCAGTTATAAGAGTATATAGGGGGAATTCCACTGCCAATAAAGATAAGGGAGACTAAAATAGTCATTTCTGGCTTACTTTCCGTCATTAGCCAGCCATACCCAACCCTAGATAATGTTACTCTGCCGCTGTGAGGCTGCCGGAGGGGCTGAAAAACAAGGCCGGGGGAGTGTGTCCCCCTTGGAGATCGGTGAGTGCCCGTCTATCTTTATAAATACCCGATCCTAATTGACGGTACAACCCGCCCGTGATTCGGTGGTTAGGGCATCGGGCTTTCAACCAGCCCTAGGGTTTGCCGAACTTGGAGCTGGGCATGGCTGGTTGACGACAGTCAGTGAGTTTGAAATGGCCATTCCATTTTCATTCTTCTTTGCCGTAATGCTATTCTGCCCATATGTAAAGAGGGCCATATGAATATATGAGCTTAGAAAATAGTACACTTAAAACCCACGGAGACATATCTTCGTAAAATCACATCCCACGATTAGTTTTACTGTTGTGTGACTTGTATAAATTCAAATTTAACGATACTGTCATTGTAGTTTTCCACCATTAACGTACCCACACGCTTATACGTCCGCAAATTGTGTTTAGTCCCATATATTTCAAAGATTTCTATCATGGAAGATGTTTCGACATCGAATTCTTCATAGTTGCTTCATAGTTTTACCCTAGATTTTAATTATTTGTATTTCCATTGACTGAATATTTTACCACCAAACCAACAGAGAAGAACTGGAGATATCTTGCCTGAAATGCCGGACTCGCAAAGAAGGCCAGTGAGTGAGTTTGTTAAAGTCCGACCGAGCGGTTATGCCAAGGCATATGAAGTTAAAATCCACGGTGGACATGTATATGGGTAAGTGATCGGGTTTCATAAACCTAACGAACTATAACTATGCTTCTGGATTGAAAATCTCAACAAATAAGATCCACATGTTTTTTTTTAAATGTCTGGAAATAACAAGTCCTCAGCGTTTTCCACGTGATCATAACAGAAAATACGGCCAAAAGGACTCACTCGAACGTAAAGAAAAATAGTCAGATATGGCCAGATCAGGCCCGGAAACTAGTTAAAAATGAACATTTACTGAATATAGGGTGTCAGTTCCGACCAGCATACTGGTAGTAAAATGAATTCTTTCATAGACCAGCTTTGAAAAAGTGAGCAACCTCGAATTGAAATTATTTGATTAGTTTGATTCAGCTCTTTTTTTCTGCTAAGTCTTACAAGCCCATCTTATTTGGCAATAAATGCTTGCGTATTTTCAATTTTATGAAAATATTTGGGAACTGACAGGAAAGATTCGCATAAAACCTGGCAAATGAAAAATTTGCATTAGTTACTTAAGAACTCAGGGTAGAGAACCAGACAGTTACCTAGCTCCAATAATTGAGGACGTCGGATTAAATCGGCGTAGAGTATGCCGACGACAAACAAGGCAAAAAATGGGCATTCCAGAAATTTGAACGTGTAAGTGCTTTCAGCAGCCCCACTTATAACACAACGCATTTGGTCTGGACATACCATAAAACTAGATGTCATTTTTGGAGTATACCTTCTTTAAAAAGAAACCGCTGTAAACCAAGAGCCTCATAGACCATACGACCTAAAAGTATGTAAATACCTCATATAGAATAGTCAAGATATGACTATCCAGTTGGCTGCATGGAGGAGAAAATATCGCACAATATCGGAACAAACCTAAGTTTCGGAAACACAGCTAGTTTTCCGTATTTAGAGCAGAATTACATGCATTGATAAGAATATACAACTTGGGAAGAAGTTCATAGTACAAATGGAAGAAGGACACATCGTCCTTTGATTCTGACAGCCATATGTTCGTCGAAAAAGTTATACGAATCACTTATATCAGCTCTACTAGCCGCACTCAAAATGACCGCAGAACGTTTCGGCGTTATATGCACCCTTAAGCCGAAGACTGTCGATCGATTTCGCGTGGAGTTTTGGGTTTACGAAACTCTCTAAAATTACGACTTTCAGTTGGCTTAATAACATTTTGGCAAAATTACAGTTTTTCTTTTAAAACCCCAGTTTCGTATCGGCCGGAAACCAAATGATGCCAGCTGACATAATTAGATGTTTTTCTTGCAGCCTATTCATGGATTACGTGCTTATCTTTTCAATACTAAAAATGCAAACTTACCGCTACATGTTTTCGCTATAATGCATAGAATTTCAGTTAATCAGAAGTTGCCTATTGTCTGCTCCGTCGGAGAAAGTGCCAAATGGACCTTAATAGCCGCCGGTCAGGGCACTGTGATTTCTAGCGGACCGGCTCAGAAGACGTGGCTGTCCAGTGTGGCCTTCCATCCAGGTGGAGAAGGGTTCCTCACCGCTACAGCCGATGGTATTCTTCAGGTGGGTAAATGCATAACGAAGTTTTCTAGCCTTCATTTAGGATCGTGTCGGTGTTTTGAGATCACCATGGGCAACATAATATTTCAGTTTTCGGTCTTGCTTTCCGTAAGTAGTAAGATAAACGCCCACGATGTCATATTCATTAACGCCATGATGATGGAAAACCTGTATAAGTCATTGCACATTTTGATATGCGAGCTTCATAACGGGCTCATCATTGAAACTGACATTGAGGCATCCATGAAAAACTAAGGGCCACCAGAAACAATATGCCGAAAAAGTCCCGTGAAAGCAATATGAATACTGAAAATAGTTCAATTCCTAGAGTTTGCAAATAATCAAGTCGATAGATTTACAGTTTTTAGGAGAGAAACGAGGAGAAATATGCTCTATTGCTATTGGCAAGGAGTCCACCGCTGGTCCAAATAGTTTCAGCAAAAACTGTTGGCAAGCACGTAAGTGTACGACTTATGAATGAAATTAATCGCCTATGATCATTCTTAGCCTGCAGTCTGAACGGGATTGAGCGCCTAAAAGCTCGTGGACGTACAAATTGGAAGATGAGAAGTATAAAACTGGTAGAAAAGATATTAGCCTGCTCTATCTACCTGAATTGATACTGCCCAATGCCTTAACTTGACTTACCCAGTTGCATTTACTCCACGTAGATTGCGTCTAATGGACGAAAGTGCTGCAAATACACATCTCCTGTTGATAAGACATTCCCTAAAATTATCCTTACCGCTGCATTTCCCAAAACCGTGAAATAGATACCGATGGGATAAACGCTTCTGATTTTGGGTACTTTTCATAAAATCACGAGTTGACTCAAGCTTTAGGGTATTAATTTAAATAAAGAGACTATTATTAACATTTTTATTTATCTGACATAAGAGAATTTGACACATACCATGCGTATCAAGTTAGAAGCGTTACAAATTTAAATTACACAGGCTATGACAACAGTGGGAGAACATTGTTTGGGAGGGTTATGACGTAGGCCTACCTTTCCTGAATTTGTGTGCGAGAGAACAGGACAGTGAGCAGCCATAATTTTGAAATTTAAAGGAAGAAAAGAAAGCAATAAGCAGAACCATAGCCAATGATGTAACATCTGCTTGGTTATTAGGGTCTAAGTAGAAGGCGTTCTGTCATTGATTTGAATCCTCTTATGCACGTTATTGTCCATTAAGTTTTCTTTTGGTAACTAACGCCCCGATTATTCCGAGGGTTTTAGAGAACAGAGAATATTTGGCAAATTGCATTTCGAAGAAGAGCCTACTTATCACGTAGCATACAGGCAAATAGTTTGGACTCGAATAATATAAAATTTCTGTCATAGAATGCCTTTAAAGCGGCTATGAAATTATTGAGTTCTTTGGAGCCCTTAAGGATGGGTTCCAATAGATAAAAACCGATCCTTATTGTCATGCTCATTGGAACGCCTTCGTGCGATATGCATTCGGTATGAAACGTTGCTTCAATAAAGTCGACTTGGACTTTCCAATTCGGATCACTTTTCATACGTTTGTGTTCGCAAAGTGCGCTGGCGCGCCCGAACTGTGGGCGCTTTGGTTTACGCAGGTTGTTATGACATCGAGTGACCTCGTAGAATGGGTCATACGTATCCTCACACCCCAACAAAAGTAACAAATTTCCTGGATTGGTGGTTCACACTTTAAGTATGCCGACATACAAAAGACGCCGAGAACATTTGCCACCCTGAAAAGATGCTGAAGGCTCAGAATGATCAAACAGTGTCTGTCTCTCGAAAAAGAACACTGTTTAACATCATGAGATTGAGCAGTCCACAGCTTAATCCTATTCGATGAAAGTTAGAACGGCGTTCGAATAACACACTTCGTTTCTTCGTCGCCGCCATAAGTTTTATTGCAGTCAGATGTTGACAAACAATATGAGGTATACATTTTAACGACTGTTTCAAGAACTTGATTTGATTTATTTTGTGATTTCTAGTCGGAAAACAGGAAGCCGTGGAAGGCATAAAGGGTTAATGAGTACTATTACATGAACAGTACAAACTTATGGAAGTCAAACAAGCTGCAAAAAACTATTTTCTGACAAGTGGTTGTCAGACAATGACCCGGATGAAACTGCTGAGCGTGGATATTTGCACAAGCGGTGTATTTAATCCTAACCACTCCAAAATTCAGAATGAGCAGAAATTTATACACTAAGCAAGAAAAATTTGTAATCCGATTCGGGAAATTCGAAGTTTAACTAAAGAATAATAAAAGTAATTTGACTTCACGGGAGTCCAATAAACTGTTGCGTTGGAATATGTATGTGCTGTCATTCAAAAACTTGAGGAGACGATGAGTTTGACTACAAAATCCGTCCAGATAGACGGGTCATATACTATGTTTTCTTAAAGTGATAAATGGTGTCACTGAATTAACTGTGCTGTATGTATGTGCTGTAACCGTATGTACGAGAGAAGACCTCTTCAGTAATAGGGAGCAGGTTCATTTCGTCTATCGCCTAGGTGATATTCATCGTACACCAACCTGCCATCAGTTTCTGAAGAAATGAATAAAGCATTTAAGTAGCGCAAAAGGCATTAGCTCTCCCAACTACCTTTATGAGCCCATTTCTGATTCTGGTTCCTTCTACCTCTTCGTCTTTATTGTAGTTTTGGTCCTTGCAAATGAACGATCAAGAGATCCCCGACACGAGACTACGATCTCTCAGTCAGGAGCATAGCGGAGCGGTATGGAGCATTGATTGGCACTGGGCTGGTCACTGTTTCGTAACTGCTGGTCTGGACCACTTGGTTCGTCTCTGTGATCCAGAGAGCATGTCAATGTCAAGGTCGCCAATGGAACTGCCCAAGTCGGCTTGCCAGATGGTTCTCCGCGGCCACACCGCCTCAGTGAATTCGGCTCGTTTTGTGCCCGATGGTCGTATACTGGTGACGGCATCTGCTGATAACTCGATCGGTCTGTGGGACACGAGAACGGTAGCAATCAAATCTATGTATTCGCTTTAAAGCATGTATCGTCATTCATGAAGAGGAAAGTGAACCCTAGTTAGCCGCAGCTGATTACATCTTTACTCTAACATTTCGAAAATAGGAAAATTGATCAAATAATAGGTCCCCGAGAGCAGGGCGGATATAATAATATTTTGTGGTGCAAACTGGCAGATGGACGTCCAACCGATGAGTACATAGACGGTCTATTTGGTAAACACCAAAACAATCATTGAATTCTCGGCTGTTTACCTTGAAAACAGGAAGTTTTTGACAAAGAGCTCAGCAAGGACTGCAAATAAGTTTGTGCTCCGGTTTTATAATCCATCTGCAAATTAAATGCTATTAAGTCATCAAATTATGCACTATATCTGCAATTAATGCATGACTTGCGGCCTGTCAGGAAGCATGCCAATATCCACACTTTTAAAGCCAGACTGAATAAGAAGAAAGACAAATGTTCTGCTTGGATTTCAAACAGAAGAACAATATTCTGCCTTTGGCTGACAAGGTGATTTCAGCGAATTCGAAAAACACAGCAGGGAATGATGATTTTCCTTGAAACTAAAACACCTGATAGTTTCGCACCTAATGTCTATTAATTGAACCCAGCTGCCAATCGTGTGCATAGACAGCAGTGTCTAGTTAAACTTTTCGATTACTACCACAGTCTGCAAGCCTCTTGTAAGAACAGTACTTCTTTGATAGCCAATTCCTTGACTTCAGGAAAAAAGCGACTGTCTGCCCCTGCACTGAAATGAAAACGAAATGTCAGTTAGGTCAGGTAAGTGTATTTAAGCTTAACGTTCGGGTTAAGTCAGCTAACTTTTGGTAATAGCGTAAACATATAAAAAGGAACAAGGCACTTAGATTGGGCACGGGAATATCGCCTTCACCCAGTGCTACAGGCGTTTCCTTTTAAATGTTCCTCACTTTAACCTTAACCTTAACATCTGCCTCAACTCGAACTGCTCTGGCCCTGACCCTAACGTTAATCCCCTGGCATTTAGGGCATAACCAGTTGTGATACGGGGTCAATATTCCCAAGCCCAAATGGAATCTACTTGTGCTCTGCGTTTACGGTGTCCATCAGGCAATCTCAATCAAAAGATCGCTACGAATGAAAATAGGCTTTTCCTGAAAGTCAGAATGAAGAGCTTATCGACTAATTCGCATGATCAGCAGGATTTGCAGCAATAGCAAAGCCTTAGCTCACCCAACGGAGACGCGGGATTAAGTTGTCTGATTTATCCCAGCAGCAATAATGTTCTGACTGCGCAGACTTATCATAGCATGCAGCGCGCTGTAATAAATGTAACTTCTAGATGGTAAAGTACTATAGCGTGCACTACAAGCGAAAATTTTAGACTGATCCAGCAACTTAGTAATGGCGAGTGAGTGGCAACAACTCATAAGCACTCCCCTTAGGCAATCAGAGGATAGTAAAATGTGGCTAAATGATTGTCTTTTCAGCGGCCCATCACTGACCGAAACCAGACATACTTTAGTCTGAAACAAACTGAAAAAACGACCTACTACAAACCGATTAATAGTATAAAAATTTACCTAAAGTCAAATGTGGCTTTTAGTTACTCCTGAGGCTTAATTTAAAAGTTTAAGAAGGGGCAAATAAGTACTTACTCGATCGACTCGCGACTTTATTTTATTCTGCACAGATGCATATCACCTTTATGTCGCCTGCGACATGCGACGTAAAATGTACTCAGCAAATCGTCGGCCCTACCTTTTTCCTAATTGTTCGATGTGACTGAAAGAATATTCAAAAGGTTTTGATAATGCCTGCATCTTTTGAGGACTAGTAGTTGCCCTGTGGACAGCAAGTCTACCCTGTCAGTACTTTTGCCTGCCACGTATCTGGAGGTAAGATGCAGCCTCTACTTTTGGGTGTTATTCCCATTCAGTACGAAATTTTGTCGTCTGAAACCACGCAGCTCGCTATGGTTCCATTAACTGTACGTAATAATGCGTTGAACACACTTTTATGGGGAAGGCGGCTCTAATATTGTTCAGACGTGCACTCGTGACAGTTCAAAAATAAGGATTAGGAGCGGGATAAATCCCCTCTAAAATGATTCCTTTTTTGTTGCTTACGTTCGT
>CACRXP010000093.1:1454196-1469416 GCA_902702965.1 Spirometra erinaceieuropaei | reverse complement strand
CGCTGCCACCGCACACACATCTCATGCATCGGCTTGGTCGGTCACCTGCGAATCCATCACACGAAGACTGGCGAACCAGTGCCTGGAGCACCAACGTACACCAGATGCCGTATCCTCAGTTACCCTCATCGATCTCCCACTCTTAGTCGCCGCATGGGCCTCTGCGGCCCCATGCGTATTCAATAAAACCTGCGGTGGATCACCGCCGGGAGTACCACACCATCACACCTTTCCTTGTGAGCACCTACAACGCATACCAACACTATCCGTCATAACACAACGCAAGCAGACTAACGGCATCTCACGTAAGTGGGAAGTGTGCGCCTCGGCTCCGCCTCCATATGCTGCATGTGTGATTCAAGCCTGAGACTATCACAGTGCGTCAAACGCCGTAGCTTGGGAGGCTGCTAAGTGACTTCCCAAGTCAGTCCACGTAGTTTGCCCAGCTGTGTGTGTGTATGTGTGCAGTGGCAAACTGGCGGGCAGAGCGGCAAGCTGAAACGGCTTCTTCGTAACATAACCTACGGTACTCTCACGCACGCGAGATGTACGCCGCTCAACCCCGTTTTGTTAAGTCCTGGTGCTTGTGTTTCGGGGGTCAGGTTGTGAAAGTGGCGCGCACAGACAAGATCACTAGAAATGTCAGCCACCGCGCCCATTCCTCGCACCTGTCAACTGACCAGTTCGGACAGTGGTCTGGGTTTGGAAATGGAAGGGGAGAGTGAAGTCGACGACTCAGCGCATTTTCCTCACTATAAACAATTTGACACGCTTGAAGTTATCACGGTGCGCTAAAAATCGTGGCTTGGAAGGTTGCCAACTGATGGGATAACCTGGACCTAGCAGTCGGCCCAGTGTTGTGTGTTTGTGTGGAGCGGCCGACTGGTGATTTGAGAGTCAGGCCACAATGGCTCCTTCATAATGTGCCCTTTATAGCACTCTCGCTCCGTGGGATCCGAGCCGGGTGTGGCGGCGTGCCTAGGGGCGGCCCCGGCCGCGCCAGTCATTTGCTTCCCCTTCCACTTCCAGTCTCCCTGACTCTGTCTTGGCACCAGACCCGAGTGGGGGAGGAGGATATAGTACGGTAGATGCAGCGCAAGTCCACAATTACTATGAACTAAATCACGTGCAGGTCACCAGGTCTGCTCTCAACCTGCTCTGAAACACACGGTGGTCATCGTCGAGATCGATAGTTGGACTGTCATATTGTCCGAGATCCCAGTAGCCCTTCGCAACAGAATATTTCGATTTTTTTGGGCCAAGGCGTGATTAATGCCTATTTGTGAATGTTCGGTTCTCAAGTAGTCGATGTTATGGTCTTAGGGTGTCTCTTCCGTTAACCAGTCAGACGCGAATGAAGAATGTATTTTCCCCTCTATCATGAGAATGCGACTTTGCAGATGTTCACAACGGATCCAGCGGACAGATGCTTAGTGCTGTTTATGTCCGATATATTTAAATACTATGGTAAATATTTATAGAAAGGTAAAGGTTTGATAGCCAACTGTTTTATGCAAAGAATATGACCCAAACGCACCTACGAAAATTATGCACAGCTGAACCGTCTTAATCGCGATAAAGCTCATCACCAGCAGGAAGAAGAAGGTGCAAATGGAGATTATCTGTAGTCATCCACAATTCGTGGCCAGGGTGCCTCCTTAACTGCAACCCTCTAATGACCCTAGTCAGCAGGGGTTATGCGGAGAGCAAATGAATACGTCGGTTAACAGAGCTGTTCTCCGAGATCCAAACTTTAAACACTCCTACACTTACTTTCTTGCCGGCTGACCCATTATACTTGTGCCCCGGATGAGAAGAAAAACCATTTGAACTCCTTATCTTGCTCAGGGTTAGGGACAATCTGGCGAACCTAAGTTGCCGAAGGACTGGCTGCACACAGCAAGTAGTCTTAGATGGTCCATTAGATTCCAGTCGGCGAGTATGTCTGCGCGTACACAGCCCCAGTTACAAAGGAGCAGTCCACAAACTCAAAAACGCAGACTTGCAGTTTGAAGGGGTGGCTGGGTCGTTCGAAAACAATGTATGCTTCTGTAGTCAGACTCCATAGTTGACTCGGTGGGCATACGAATATGGGCGCCAACCGGCAACGCAATTAATCAAGAGTTGCTGGGAGTTAGAATCCTGGAGAACAGCTCTGTGAAATGGCATATCGATTCGCCCTCTGTGTATCCTCAGTAGACCAGACTAGTTCCCCGTTTCCAGTCAAAGACACTCACTACAAAAGAACAGCAAAAGACCACAAAAGCTCTTTATTTATTTCTGTTTCTCATAAATTGCTAATGATGTGCCATGCATACTTATTGCTCCCGTACTTACGTCATTTTCATTAGAAGGGGGATCAGAGTTAATATCCTCTCAATTTTTTTGATTGGGAGTCCTAATTCGTGTTACTTAGATGGAATGTACAAGCGATGCCCGGATCAAAGGACCACCTAGTAGTCAAGACAATTTAAACTCTGATGTTTTCGTCAGCTTTCAGAGTGTCTAAGCTTACTTTTGTCTAATAAAGTGCTGGTTCACCTTACCTACTGTCTTCCTGCTTATTTTAAAGGCGTTGTGCGAACGGCGACTGAACCAACACAAATCAGCTGTAAACTACGCCAGTTTTGCTAGTGACGGCACAAAAATTGTTTCTTGTGATGCTGGTGGCTGCGTCTACATGTGGGACCTTCGACAAGCAAGAAAGACCGTCTGTCCGTCAACGCTTATACCAGTGCCGTTAGACCACGGAGTTACTACAAACCAGGTCCAATTTGACCCCGTTAATCGTTCGATTGTTACAGCGAATTCGAATGGAAGTCTAATTGTAACTGAATGCGAAAGTTTTAACGTAAGTTAATACTACCGAATTACCTCTGTGTATTCGAAAAAAATTGCAACTTTTTCGATACAGTGTCGCGAAAATTCAGAGAATAGACATTCGATTTTACCAGAGCCTCTGATTCAACGAAGGCATGATATAGTTTACAAATCCTCAAGTCGATTTTAACAGTGATTTAGACGTGATTACGTGCTGGGTTTCCTTTTTATGTCCGTCGGTTTGCAGACTTCACGTTCACAGATTATGTAACCTTGGGATAGGTGATTTGCATGTCCGTCGTCAACTTGATGAAAAAAGTGCGTATCAGCGGAATACAAAGAAAACTGCAAACGAAGCCAGTTTATTGACATCACGGCCGAAAGATAGGCATTTAAAAATGCATAACAGTTCGCTCGGGGAAATTGGAAGCTTTGACTGACAGTGTGATTTCAAAAACTGTTTCAAAGTCAGTTTTCATGAAGCATTATTTGGGGGACCCTTGTTGACTCTTCAAAATAAATTTTATCACCTGAAAGGCTTCCCAACTGGAAATCGTTGGCAAGGAAACAGAACGACCTCAATATATTAAGTTTTCTTTTTCAATTACGAAATTATTAGTCAGACGGTGATTGATGAAGTACTTTCGCGGTAAAATAGCTGTGCAAGTGGCGGAGAGAACAACAACGCTTTTTGCTGAGGCTGCATGACATTCCTCGTTTTTGCAAGGAATAATGAAGCAATTCGAAGGTACCATTCTCATCAAGTCTTTGAGGGGTAGATTTAGGACAACCTTGTTTAATAGTCGCAAAGACACCTTTGAATTTCTGGCATTTAGGCAGCAGTTCGAAGGGCGTCTTAGGCAAATGTAGTGTCCTGCGCATTTTGTATTAGACTTATGGAAGGACTTTCCTTTGGAACATTTACGATACAAGCCAAACGCCAAAATAAAACTCACACAGAAAAGAACTCGGCCTTATTTACTGATAAAAAGCAAAAGGCGAATTCCAGGAACTAGTTGAGACGCAGGAGTTCGCGTACATAAAGCGAATAAAATTCCCGCTTTAACAATTCCATCTCTTTATTCCGACTCTTTTTGCTGAATCCAACAGCTAACTTTGCTCTATTATTGTAAACCTGGCGACCTTTCCCACGTTTTGGGAGGTAAGTGCCAGCACCTGCAGAATTGCGTCTCCTGTTTATCAGATATCGCGCCAGCCATCTGTGAATCGTGACCGCAAAGCAAATGCCCACCCTGTACACCCGCCTACCATATGGAACACATTTCCTAAATTAAATCCGGAATTTTCAGAATGTTTCAAATATATTCAATAAAACCAGTCCAGATGAAACCAATTTTTGTCCCGAGAAGTAGAATAGACAGCCGTCAAGAGCGTTATGCTTAGTAACAGAAGGCTCATGAATACTCAGAATTTTTGGTTTATTGCGGAATTGGCGACTTTCTCCCATATATTAACAATGTAGTAAAACCTGCTTCAGGTGTGTCGTCAACCAATTACTTAACTAATGCCACCTGAGGACTTCCTTCACAAATATTCACAGGTTTGGAACATAACATTAATAGAAACTTAGTGTTTTTGAATCAAAACAACGCATAATTTATTTTAAAACAAATCAGTAAGAATGAAATAGACATTGCATGTTTGCTTCTGGCACAAACTAACAAAGTCGGGGAGTAAGCCAAAATGAAAATCAGCTCTTTCTTAAACTGGTTGGCATTTCTGATGCCGACCTATAAACAGAAGACTACTCGTACTCGTGGGTTCGGAAAAGGGCTGTTCTGTATTTTATACCAATGCTACACAGTTTTGATGTATAGTCAGAGCAAACTCTCGCCAAACTTTGAAAGATTATTTTGGAGTGGAATGGGGAATAGGGTGTGATTAAAAAGCCTTTTTCGCATTTTGTACCACTGTGCAATCCTTTCCTTTTGCATAAGTTCACGAAAATTCAAAGGATTGAACTTTGTGACATAGCTGTAATACAGCAGGCTATCAGCAGTAGGTTATTATATTGTTGACAAAATGATCGTTCCTGAAAGATCGCTGGGTCGGAAGACCACTTACTGGATACGTATCCTTACCTTACGGTGGGGTAGACCTAGTTGTAGAACTTAAATAACAGAAAAAGAGCCATCTGGCAGCCCACTCATGTCCTAAGTATAAACTTTTTTGAAATTTGGGAAAACTGAAGGCAATCCGAACATTACTGCATAGGCGAGATATCATTCGTCTGAATAAGCGACTGACCTGTGAATCCGTTCAATGCTCAAGAGTTTTTATGAGACATGCCTTTGTTAACAACAAAAGTTTCGACACATCATGGACCGGTGTGCGGTATTTATAGTCGTAGTACTTTTCTGGATCAACTGTTTAAAACGCTTTAGCTATTTATACCATATTCATTTGGTTTTTTGAGCGAATAATGTTAAAGGAAATCGATTCCATCTAAAATGCTCGTTGTATCCTCGCTTCTAGAAGTGCAGTTACAAAATTTCGGCTCCTGTACTTGCGTCGTCAGTTAACGTGAATGCAGCCTTCCATATGCATTATCATATTTAGTTAGTACTTTTACCTACTACGGACCACCGTTTTGTTCCGATCGCCCATCTTGGTCTGGTGGAGCCGTCTAAGTGCATCTCAAACTAATAATTGGCATTCCCGTTTGCTATCGGATATCGGAATATTGGTTCTCATTTATTTTTCACTGGAATCGAGCATGTCCAGCTAACAGATTTTCTCTCACTAAACCCCGATGTCTGGACTTACCCGAGGTGTTGTTTGTGGATTATACCCTTATTAGTCTTAAATCGAATATAAGGCCACATGTACTAAGCGCTGCAGCATACGTAAGGATGCTCTGAGATGCAAATAAATCCACTGTCATTTACAATTGGCCAAGCAGCATGATGGTTTTCGAAGTCAATAAGTGAAAGCTCAAAAAATAATTCGTCCATTAACTAAGCAGTGACTCTCTTAAGATACTGGTATGAACTTAAACATTAATAAGTTAGATTAGGAAGACCAGTTGGCGAGCATATGTAGGCTTTCGATAAATTCTCACCGGACCGGTACTTTTATATGGGGACGGAGTGCAAGTAAAATGTGTGGGTGATAAGATAGATCGATTACAGTTCGTCTCTTCGTACAAGTTGTGTCTGGCACTAAGGGGGGAGGGAGGTAATAAGAGACAGTGAGCTAGAAGGCAGTGAAGGTTAGGGGAAGCACACGAGGGCGTGGAGGATTCTGAACATTCAATCGACGTTGAATCACGGTAGACGTGGTGCTTACATCAGGTGCTTCTGCGCGCATAAGACCGGCCTTTGTAACCTGATGGCAGTCGCCTCTGCTGTGGCTAACAGACGCTGACCCATTGACCTTGTGAATCACACGGAAGACTTCGTTGAGGTCTAAGCGATTCCCAGAATTAATATTTGCAAGAACGGCGCAGTTAATGCCTTTATTTTCTCCTTTTCCCAATCATGAAATGGGTGTTACCATATTCTTCTGGATAGGCGTCTAGTCGTGCTACTAATATAACCTGTTCCACAGGGGCGAGTAAGGGAGTAAATACACATGGAGGTGGCCTGAGCTGGCAACGTATCCTTACCTTCTCCGTGGCCGAGAGTAATACCCAAACTCTTGCCGCCAGGAAGGTTATTAAAACGTCCTGGTCAAGGTGCTAAATCTTGAGCTCACTCGCCGCGTCCCCTTGGAAGGGGGCTGTAAGCAACGAACTTCTTGACACTTATTGGCAATCATCATTTCAAAATTTATGCCAAAACACAACATCTTTATTGCAACTCAAAGAGAGAAAGCTGTAGTTATCAGAATAACTCCATCTCCAACCTCGTAAATGAACTTAGAATTATACATAACAAGAAAAGGGTACCCGTTATTTTTTGTAAGTCCCACAAGGAAAACGTTACCTACTACTGAACGACTTAAAACACTAAGGTTTTTGTCCGTCATTTTTAGAAATAACTGGAAAAATTGTAAATACCTGATAAGTTCGAGGCGTCGAGTTTTTCCCAGTTGGGCCAATATGAATTATTCAAAATCTGCCAAAATATCTACGAGTTACGTGAGCCTGGCACTCATATGGTGGATTCTAGGTGAATTACTTAGGAAATCCTGCTTGGGAAGTCAACTTACTGTATCAGATTTGGTGGATTCCAGACGTTGCAGTATGTTGGGCGGGTAACTTGACCCAAATGTGATTCAACTCGCCCCGGCCGGCGGTACCTCGTAGCTCAGGTGGTTAGAGCGTTGGATGTATTAAAGCCTTGCCCTTACTGTGTGGGTTCGAATCCCACCGAGGTGTCGAGGTTTTCACAGTGGGGTCAATATGAACTTAGTATATCCGCAGGTGTAAGCAGAATAAGCGGCAAGTACTTGACGACAAGAAGATGAAGGAATTTATAAAGCTGTTGACGGTTACAAAGCACAGAAATTATTTATAACTGCTTATCAACAGAAATGCTATGCTCTAAAGTCCTTAGAATTTTATTAATAAAATCGCCTTCATTTTTTAAAGTTTTTGAGGCTCTATGGACACAAGGAGTCTGTGACTGCGATCGAATTCGACCGAAATTCTGGAGACTTATTCTCGGCCTCGAAGGATGCAACTGTGTGCATATGGGCTTAACATCCCTGGCAGAAAACAAGAAATTTTTATTTGCGAAATAAAAACCTTGTAATTCTAGGCGGAGTTTTTTAAAAATACAGTGTGCTTTTTTCTTCTACAAACTATACGTGACTGTTTAACATATGTACAAATGTGCGACTTTATTACAATTCCTTTTGCCTCCAATCGCGTACAATTTATGTAAGGGCTAATCCATGAAAAATGTCAACTTTTGCGGGAAATAAGGAGACGAGGTTTGCCATAACTGGAATACAACCATGCAGGGAGGAAATGTATACGCGAACTTTTACAAACGATTTTTGAAAATTCGCGGGTTTTTGAGATAGGCTGTCACTTTGAAAACTCTAGGTTAATTGTTTTACTTGAATAAAAGTCATGGACGCTGACCACGATCTGTCTTTGTCACGCATCAAGCGCATGCCTTATAACGATTATATTGCTTCCAAGTGTGAACTGCTAATTTGCCAGCCCTGGATGGAAAGTTGGTCACAGAAATCAAATTTTTGTCTTACCGAGTCAGCAGTGTCCAAATCGTGCACGCGTCTTGGTCTTCAGGATAAAATCCTAGTCTTCTGAACTGATATGCCATCAAATCATATTTAAAAATCTCTGCGGTCCCACCCAATTGAATAAAGACAGAAGTTCCGCAGATATTCCCATGTTAAAGACAGAAGTCTCTGCCATAGATTTTTCTTTAATCGCACTCCAACGATATCCGGAAAATTTGGGACTATTGGTTAAGACTTGTCCGAGAGTATGTCGGCTTTACGTTGATTGGCAGATTACTGTATAGCTAACGCTCGGGCTAAAATATTTTACTTTACAATCCCCAAATATCAGCTAGTCTTATGGACTGCATATGTCGTCTTGTCTGGTTTTTTGAAGTATTCCGTTTGTGAAGTCCCTCTAGAGCAAAAGGTGTCCTGCCAACTCGCGTGCCCGAAAACACGGACTCGCAATTCCTTCTCTTAGGTCATTTTAATGGCTCAGACCACTTCTAAACTTAGACCTACGGAATATGTATATATCTAGCGGTCTCATTTGAAAGAATCACTGGATTTCGGTTTATGGCTTTGCCGCCTTAATCTTCTTCACCTGGTTGCTAAAAATCGCTTGGTTGTAATCTAAGGGAACCAAAGCACTTTGCAGTATACCAGGAACGTGTTAGGAGCAGAACATGGTCATACCACATTTCAACGCTAGGTTAGGTTACCTGGACCTACAGGTAAGGGAAATATTTATCACTTGAAAGCCACTTGGAAGAAGGCGAGGCTGCATATTAAATGAAAGTTTATTGTGACATCAATGTCACCCACCTCTCACTCGCTCACCAACAATATTTTCCTATTTGTACAACTGTATGGGACGCGCCCCTCAATTGGGTCACGCGATAGATGTGCTGTACCGATACAGGGGCTAGAGAGGATTCCGGTAGGCGTTATTGGGAATGCGCACTAATAATAAATGCCACCACTGGGGAGTCGCGGCAGGCCCAGTTGCTTGATCACGTCGAGTCATTTGGGATCTGCGCCAGCCCTAACGCCACCATTAGCAATACCACGGAGGACACTCTTGCCGACCAGTAAAGCACTACCGTGATTGCCCCTACCAACAACTATGTGAATTCAGTTCGATCCTGTCTCCATTGCGAGCATTTGAATTACACATGAGCCTCATCTTTGACCTGCGAATTCGTTGCCTTAAGACCGGTGGATCAGTGCGTGAAGCTTTGGTATCCACCTGCCACAAGCACGTCGTCTGTTAACAATGTGTCAGAACATTCAGCCGCTGCATGGGGCAAATCGATTATGTACATGCCCACGAGGGCTGAATTAGTCGGGATGTCATCAAGACAAACCTACCTCCTACGTTTGAAACTCCTCTACAACTAGCAGTTACAAGTTCCTCAAAATCAGCGTCGCCATCAGCCAAATAGCCAAAGTTCCATCCTGTCTTTGGTGCCACCGCGCATTTGAATTACACATCGGCCTTGCCCAGCTCTTTCGAATCCATCGTACTGACACTGGTGTACCAATGCCAGGAGCCCCAGTACACACCCATCGCAACAGCGCTTCAGGCCCAGCCGACACACCTCGTCCTACCTGACTACGCAAACATTCCTAGACAGCATATTAACACCTTCCGCACGCCACACCCCATATCAATAATACCTCTTTCCGGCAGCATCATGTGATCCGTTGTGCCGTCGCCGATTTGGCCGGCGCAGCGTCACATGTCAGAACATGCAAATCTCACGTAGGTGTAAGACATGTCCTTTGATGTCCCGCGGTGAATAAAGCGATCATGTCATGTGTAGTGCACGCAGACGGGCTGTCTAACGCTGTCAGCCACTGCGCCCAGTTTTATCACTATCAGATTGATAGGCTCGAATAGTCGACTGGCGCATGGGAGAGGGACGGAGAGTGAGGTTAACGTCGCGTAATCCATCGTCACGGAAAATCAGAGCATTCCTGTCCATAATAAATCTAATATGCTTAAACCTATCACGACGAGCTAGAAGTTGTGGCTTAAAACACCGTCAGATAACGGATAAGTTGGTCCCGTGGTCGGTACCGCGTGTTTACGTGGAATGATTGAGAGTTAGACTTAAGGACACTTGCTGCGGCTCCTGTGGCACTTTAAGGCCCGCGAGATCCGTGGGCCCGCTCCTTCGTGAAATTGTGTACATTCCAAAACTATCAGGTTATGAGTGTCGCTCGTCGACGGCTGCTTAGATTTTTCAGCAACTGCACCCGAACTCACCTCCGGTCGCCTTGACGCCGTCATGCCGTCGGACCAATGTGGGTGAAGGATGAGACAGTGCGGTGGATGCCGCGCCAATCAGTCCACTGTAAATTAGTGCACATTCATGTCACCGGTGCCGCGTCCACTCAGCTGGGCATGCTGTTGAAGTCGTCTCTCATCACCGTCGAACTGCTACTGTAGTCAAAATATTATTCAAACCTCTTCTGTATAATATGATGTTTCCAGAATTCGAAATAGGCCTTGCTAGGAACTTGGCCACAGCTTATTCGTTAAGGTTGGATCTAGCTGGATACCCATAGTTACCGTAAATGTGCCTGTACAACAGCCAAATAAGTAATAATCTTACGTCATTGTACGAACGTCAGTAGTGTGCTTAGTTATCATGGCATCAATGGCGGGTTATTAAACAGTTTATGTATATCCAAAGAGGACCTGTATACATTTTGCGTGGTCTGGTCCTCCAGACTGTCAAAGAAAGCAACATCACTCATTGCATAGGTGATAAACTTATTTTAGGTCAGGGCAATTCGTGAAAACTCACGTTGCATGAGTAAGTCTTAGGGCGAAACCATCCCTAAGGAACGAGCTGGTGGTGCGAGTCGCGGTGAGTACAACCCCAACTAGACCACAAAAAGTGGGCTGGCCATGTTCGGTTGTGTCAAGATGCAGTCATCAAGCAAGCCTTTTCGTGTCTCCGACGTACCTGTCAGCTCGACCCTCACAAGCGATAACATCCGTCACGTGTTTCATGGGATGTGCACAGCATCTCTGACCTACCCGTAGGTTAGTTTATGGTGAAGCAAACTCCCACAGCAAACACTGTAATTTATTTTCCCTCGTCAACCTGCTCCGATGACAAGGAAATATCAAGGACTAAAGGTGGAACGGGTGAAGTGAGTGAGAAAGCTAAACAAGCAGTCTATACGTGCCATAAAGGACTTGGTCCCGCTATATGTGTCGGACATTTATATACGCGGTATGTGGCTTGGCTCTAACCTCTCTGAAAGTACCATAGAGACCACGGTTAGAGGGAGACATTGAAGTCTAGATTTCAGTCCTCAAGTCACTGCATAATACCCCCATGAGAGCCCAGTTAATTTAACAGGTGGCAGTTTTCCCATCCACGACTCTGAGTTTCATGATACAGTCAAACGCGCCAAATTCATTATAGAGTGGGCTGCATTGATTTGCCGTTGAGAGGGTTTTACTCAGTTTCGTCGCGCATACAAGACTGAACACCTCATTGTGTGAACCTAGGAAAATTATTTCGAGTACAACCGACAAAAGTTCCTTTGGTGGGACACCCACATATCTTGTGAGTCAATCGGTGTCTGGAGAGTCTTCGATGTCCACCCTTCTGAATCTAACCTTTGCAAACTATTCTCACGCCATTCCATTCTTCAGTTAGTCGTTAACAAATGTCTCTCGTATACCGTGAGCTACCTCCACGTAACAGTTTAAACTCAGAAAGTCTCCGAATTCGAACATCACGCTTTCCTACATATTGCGACTTGAAATATGCCTGAAAATCAAAAAAGACTCTTTTTACTTGAAGGGTGACAAGGGCGTTTCCAGGACAAAACAATGGCGCAAAACGTATCTAAATCACGCTGCATGACGGAAGATAGCACGCAACAGTTGGATACCGCAGCGGAGGCGAGGGGTGTCGAAATAAACAAATACGCGAGGCTGGAAATACTTGCGGCACAGGCGGAAGTGATTTTAACCTTTGGATCAGCTGCCCGCTAGACTAACCATTGAGAGCAGAAATCAGATCGTTGGGCATCCAGTCATAAAACACTTGCTGGATAGCGGCTGAACTGTGAGTCCACAATTTGAAGTTAATGTACGACTTCGCGCAAGAACGGCTTACCTTCTGCGGAGAGGCCGGAACATATGGGGAGGAGAGAAAATTCCTCCCAGCAATCAGATCACCTGATTAGCCTGCACTTCCTGAGTGGCGTGTCATGGTAATGTAGCCGCTCCCCCTCTTTTCAGGCTCACCCACATGACTATGTTGCGTCACTAGCATATCATGCGGCAGCGATTACTGAAGTTCATCTCATTATTAGTAAAGGGGGACAAAAGTTCATCAGCCTTACAGAAATGGCTGCGAATATTTGTTCAGTCAAAGTAAAGAAACTAATGAAGTTCGAGATGGTTTAGGAATTTGGTTAATTTTATAGTTTCTTGTTAATGCTTTATTTTGACGTTTGGGTTTGCCTGTTGATTGCATTTCTCACTGGTGTGACCCTTATAGCATTACTGCCTTCGTACTACTATATTCTCATCGTTTCTCCAGTGTGCAACTTTCGTGGGCAGATGACCAGTGGTTATGCACAACTGAAATTCATCAGAGAAAATAGGAATTCTAGCGAGACGCTGTTTATAAACAGCCTTGAAAATACTGCTTTTAAAATCGGTCTTATATGCACTTTAATATGAATGGTTTTTTCCAAAACTAATGGGAAAATAATAATCAAGACCTGCAAAACTATGTCCAGATTAGGAACATCGGAGACACCGGCTAGGAGCAACCGTCTCAGGTGAAGGCATCTAACCAACAATTAAGCCTCCATTTGCAGCACGGAGCTGATAATATAAATAATCTATCGCCTTTACAAAGGAAGCAGCAAATTCGGCTACCCCGGACCAACGGAACGTAATACACATGAATGTCCTCGAACCCTCAAAGACGAAACAGCTTTGTGCTAAAATACGAAAGCTACAAAAGAGTATCACATTTCCCCTGGTATAGTCAGTTGCACTGAAGAGATAGGGCACAATATGTTACAAGGTTACCCCGCGCATAACTCAATGAAGGCAGCAGATCTGAAAAAAGTTTAATCTATTTAGTGCTTTGCATGTCAAACGGCGAAACACCTAATGCCTCGGGCACACGAATGCTCAATTTTGAACCTCATGGTAAAGTTGGACCCCAAAAACTGTTGTTTTGATGCTGGATGGATAAATACTTTGACCCTTTTGTGAGTTCTCGTGAATGTTGTGTAAAGGTAACGTTTATGTCCACATGCATGCGCATACGCGTAGAAAAACTCATCGATTTTTTGCAAGAGGACATTCTTAGACCGCATTTCTAGAAAACAAAATAGATTCTTTAGCCGCTATTGCTTCTTATAAAATCTAACGTCATCTGTAAAAAGGCAGTTGCAAGACCCAGGTTTGTGTGAGCATATAGCGGTTTTTTATTAACCTTTGAAAGAAACGTAGATTTGCCGGAGGTTTTGCGAAAACGTTTGCGTTCACCTACTTCTCACACTTTACAAAAGGATGAAGAAGTCTGGGGGCAATTACTGTTTGGATTTAAGAGCAGAAAGCTACTGATGTAAGTACCCGACCCTGAAGTGGCCGAAACTTACAAGAAGGCAAGTAAGACATAATCGATTGAGAATATATTTACGTGGCTCAACAAAACTGTGCTTGATAAAGAACACGGCCATCACCTTGATCTTTTAGCAAGCTCAGTCAAATTATGTGAAGTGTAGAAATTCGTGAAGAGTTGGGCGAAATTGCAACACCAGTTCCCATTCAAAATTATGTCTCGGCGGAATTTGCACTATGGTTACTACTGAATGAAGTAATATGTGAGTCCACGAACAGTGGTACTTCAATTTTTTATTAAGGCACTTTATTCCCATGACATATTTATAATTAGTATATGCTATTGTTTTCCATGAGAATGAGAAGGAATACATACCTAGCACAATTACTATGCACCTATTGAACTATACTAAAATTGCGAGATGACATTTTTTCGGTAATCTCAGTGTAGAAGTTTGATGCCTCTATCATTTTCGGGGATTAGATCCGTCTGTGTAAGCGGCTTTTGGAAGGTTTGAAAAGAACTTTCAATCATAGCCTAAAACAACTCTCATATATGAGATGGGATTTCAAATAACGAAAACTCTAGGAATTTTTAGACAATCACTAAATTGATAAAATTTTCATGTGGACTACTGCTTTCATGCTTCAAGTTCAAATGAGGCCGCCCACATGAAATTACCCACACAAGACTATCTTGTCTAAAAAAACATTGAAGTGGTCATTAAAACGCCGTCAGGTATTTATTAGACCTGTATTTTCCTTAAAGTGACAGCTAGCATAGTCCTCGGAAAACGTCCAACTTGTGGTTGTTGCCATAATTTTTGTAATTAACATCAGAAGTTTGGTGATTTGGTAAGAAAGCGTATAGACGTATTTCCATATGGTGGGGTATTCGGGAACGAATTGCCCAGGTTCGCAGTAGGTCGCATACGATTACATCCACCTCAGTTGGAAAGGCCATCGGACGTTCGCCAAAATAACTGTGCCACCGCTCAGTCATCAAGGTCGATGTGTCCTCCGAAGAGGACATTGGGACGTCTATTGACCGAGTGTAGGTGGACAAACACCTCGACGAAGATGATGACTGGGGTGGGTACTTCTCGCTCAATTTCCCGGCAATTTCACGTATACGATTTCTTAACTCTCTCTCGAAACGCCTACTTTGAGTGCTCCGAGATACTGGGCTGAACATAATAGAAAAGAAAACGTTAAAACTCAATAGTATGGGTCAACAGAAAAGGTGAAGCACAGAACAGCAATGCGTGCGCTCAACGGCGTGGCAAGGAAGGAAGTGAGGCTCAGGTGCGAGCGTGCGAAAGCAAGCACGCCGTCATATCGAAAAAAATCGACAAGACATCAGCGTACGTTTACTCGTGCGCGGCCGTCGGAAAATTGCTGCTACGACTGCAGCCAACCAATCAGAGGCCAGTTGCGCGCGGGACGCGGGCAGCGAGTCTCGATTCGCAAGTCATTGCTATTAGGGATCCCATTTCATCCAGACCGTCATTAAGCATTATTGCCTCTCCTGTCATTTGAGCCATTTAAACATGAAGAAGAGATGGCATTTAGGTCCATTAAGCACAGCGATTTGACTTGTTATCATTTCTTGTGGCACCATCCATG
>CACRXP010000093.1:1423256-1449298 GCA_902702965.1 Spirometra erinaceieuropaei | reverse complement strand
ATTCTGGCACACCGAAGACCTCAGCACCAGAGATAAGCTGAATATCAATCTTCAATTCTTTCGTCCGTGTCTTTAAATAATGGCAGTTACACGGCCATTAGACTCCCCATTATTGTCACTGGAATCAGTGCTCTCTTTCTCTCTCATGCTCCAGCGTAACTGCAGTATGTAATTTAGACGACTAAGATGCGATCACTGAAACAAAAAATTTATTGGCCTGACGTTTCGGATACTCATTCGGACCCATCATCAGAGACAGTCGCAGATAAGGGTAATGATGGTACAAGGAGTGAAGTATTAATAGCATGTGGCTGCCATGGGACCATATGCGTATTGTAATGAACAGCGTTCGCGATCACCGCTGGAGTCGTAATTGATGCGGTGGCGGCATGTCAGTCCGCGTCCGAGTCGTGGATGGCCGCGATTTCGTCATCCGTGGTGGATGCTGGTGTGACGACTGATCGGCAAATTGGCTCACTGTCACTGAGGTAATTGCTCACATGCGTCCTCCCCAGGTGGCCGATTCTCCTGCTCAGGGAAAATCTCTGCACGGAATAAGGTAACGGGAGGTCATTGCGCTTGGTGATGGATTGCGGGCCTGAGAACCATGACTCGAGCAGCTCGCGGCTCACGCGGTTGTCACCCCTTGCGAGGATTTCGATATCACGAAACTTGAAAATATGGTCGGGTCCTGTCGAATGAGCCGCCACCTGAGAGCTAGCGTCTCCCAGCCTCACCGGTGCTGCCTGCTCGGAAATTCGCGTCTGGAGTAATCTCCCAGTTTCTCCGACGTAGTTGCTTTGTCCGCAACTGCGCCAGGTTCGGCAAACGGCTCCTGACGTTTCCTGCCGTGGTAGTGGCGCCAAGTCATGAGGCCGAAAGACCCACTGCCACGTGAGCCGCGAGCTGCTCGAGTCATGGTTCTCAGGCCCGCAATCCATCACCAAGCGCAATGACCCGCAATGGTCCCATGGCAGCCACATGCTATTAATACTTCACTCCTTGTACCATCATTACCCTTATCTGCGACTGTCTCTGATGATGGGTCCGAATGAGTATCCGAAACGTCAGGCCAATAAATTTTTTGTTTCAGTGATCGCATCTTAGTCGTCTAAATTACATACTGCAGTTACGCTGGAGCATGAGAG
This sequence comes from Spirometra erinaceieuropaei, assembly GCA_902702965.1. Classification (NCBI taxonomy): domain Eukaryota; kingdom Metazoa; phylum Platyhelminthes; class Cestoda; order Diphyllobothriidea; family Diphyllobothriidae; genus Spirometra; species Spirometra erinaceieuropaei. The sequence goes on along the minus strand of CACRXP010000093.1, from coordinate 1,448,150 downwards.
AGAAAGAGAGCACTGATTCCAGTGACAATAATGGGGAGTCTAATGGCCGTGTAACTGCCATTATTTAAAGACACGGACGAAAGAATTGAAGATTGATATTCAGCTTATCTCTGGTGCTGAGGTCTTCGGTGTGCCAGAATTGGGTGCCAGTTAATAAAACTGAAGTACCTAAAAAATCACGTCATAATCGTCAAAATTGTCTAGCGATAATTCGCAACAAAATAAGGAAAAACTATAGTGTGGAAAGGATGAAAGAGCTGGTGAGACAACGACGATGAATGTCAGTATGATTTTTACTGTTATCGTGCAACAAAGCAGACTGAGATTTAATTTAGAAAAAAGAGCTTCCGAGGCGCTGAGCGGGCGTATGCACGATTTCCGCAGTGATGCCTTTCTAACTGGGCGGTGCGCGTAAATTTCCGATGTGTGCGCCGCCCTTGTGTTGCATTATGTTACGTGGTGCTCACCTGATCGGGTTATAAATGACACGTGTTTCACGCGACAGTATGCTTCTTGAGCAGTCTGACCGCAGGCTGGAGGCAGACAACACTGGCACGTGGTTCGGTTGGCCGTTTGACTTCTGAGTAATGTGCCGGACAGTATTGCACTCTCGAATTTAGGTCACAATTTATAACCAAAAATAGATTCTGCCATAAGTGCGACCTGATCACGGGTTAGCCGCATATGACTAGTAGAAAAGTTTACGCAAAGTACATTAAGGGCGGAGTCCTGGGTTTTACAGACGGACACGTGATTTGACCGAGTTTCAATGTTCGTTTTGGAATTTTTGATGTTATAAATGAGGTATTTCGAAAATAACTGTAGTAGACGTTCCATTTAATCATGTGCCTAAGTTATAATCAGCGGGGTCGTGAGACGTTTCTTGGGACTGAGTGCTTTATGAGGCAAATCTTAGTCGTTTTTGTGTTTTTCCAAGTTGAACTGAAGATTTTGTTTGTCTAAAGAGCCAATTAAATGGTCGAGATCAGAGTATCCCGGTTTCTACTAACAAGATGAGTACAGTCACATATCTGAAATGTGAGCCAAAGTGTACCTATGAGTGTCGAGCGACTGAATTTAGGATGTTAGCTTACATACTCACAAGATACAGTTAAATATCTAAATTAATCTATTCGAAGAGAAATTCCCTACTGAGGTTTCAAGTAAATATCATAATATTCTACAAGTATTTTAATGCCGCACTGCACGGGAGAGAGACTGAACGCCTCCCTGGTAATAGAGCAAAACGCTGAAAGTTCTTTGCATTCTGGTTCAAACCCATTGTAATCTAAGACAGTAAGCGGCGTAAAAATATGTTAGTTAAAACTAACACAAACAATAAGCCAGGGTTAGATCGGCGGGAGAGCTTTAAACTGTAAAGTTCAGTTCTCTCCGTTAAAACGTAAGTCTGTCGAGAATGAAAACCTCTGAATGGGAGAAAAATATCTGATATAAAGCTCAGGCATTAGTTTGCTACTCCATGCTAACTGGCAGTTCGACGAAATTAAAAATAAAAGATTTTAGTCTGGCATCACGAATCAGCAAAAAAGGTCAGAATAGCTGTTGCTGGTGAGAGAACCGTATTTCGTTTGATCCCCACCATCATGTTTTCACAAAGGAGGATAAAAAATCCACTGACTGAGAACTCGGAAACTGCTATCTTAGCAGTTTTGTATTTTTCAAAGACTTTCGAAAGTATCAAGCTGACGTTTTAAATTTTTATGGTGAACGATTGTCTTTGACCTATTAAAATCTTCCACAAACCCACAAAACACAACTGGAGTCTTAATTTTAAACAATTTTTAGAACAAAGTCCGAAATATCATGCACAATCACCCATAAAAACGATTTGACAGAGTGACTTCCAACCGTCCGCTTCGAAGTCGCATTGGATCTTACATATCTCCGCTTTGCCCATTGGCTGCGTACGTCGTTAATAATTCCCTAATGTCACCTTCGAGGTTAGTCTCTTTATAGCCTGGCATATACCTTCTCTGAGTTGTTAAGGCAAACCTTTGATATGCATAAAGGCAACCCTTAACTTTCCATAATCTCTTAGACCAAATGAGGCAACCGAACTTTTAGCGACTATAAAAAATGATTGCTAAAGTTGACTGCAGATATGTGAAATTCCCAGGTCCCCAGGACCGAATCAAATCACAGACTTTTGTATTTGTGTTGACTGATTCATTTCTGAGGCTATTTTCTGACTAATTGGATGTGTTTCTTTATGGGCGGAAAAATTAACGTCGTCTGGCATGTAAATCGCCATTTATATTTTGGTAGTTTACGGAGAAAAGCTAGCGCATAACGTTTGGTCTAGCATGTCCGATAAAATAATCTAAAACCATACTGACTCATACTAGGGAAGAATCTGAAAGGTAAATGTCATCAAAGATTTACGATTTACTCGTCGATGAAGCAACAGTTACAAAAACAGACAACTAGCAAACGGTAAAGTGACGTATCGTGGTAAATTTAGTTCTGACAATCGATATATAACTGGGGCCCAGTAACTCCGACTACCCACTCAAATGGGTAATTATGGTTGACATCGGAACCATTGCAGGCTGGAACGGGGCCAGAGAACCATGGCATCTGCAATGTTTTGAACGATTTGTTATAATTCTTGATTATAAGCCACATCCCTATCAAGATCGTTTGCAGACACTAGGGAGCTCTATAGAAGTAAATGTGTCTATTATAAGCAACTGTCGGTTCAACAAGAGGAAAACTTAAAGTTCCCAGCTATTGGTAAAGTTCATCGGCATTTAAGAGTTGCGTAAATAAAATAAGCTAGCACTTAGGTTCTAAGAGAAGTGATTTAAAACTATGCAGTAATTTACCGTACTAACAACGGTACTAGCTAAAACTTTGGACCGTGCCTGAAAAGGCCCGCTTCGAAAGATTTACCCCAAGTTCGCGCATTAGTTTCATCGGAAATAAAACAAGGCAAGGATTTAAAACTGCAGGACGAATGCGCATAAAACGGTTCTTTGCATTTTGCCACATTTTCTGTCACCAGCCAGGCATATCACTACTCAATGGGTTGGTCAATTCGACGTTTGAGCTCAGGCGTTATGTATGTTTGGCGTTTGAGACCAACACTCAACCCACTTGGTCCACCAAGCTCCCCTGTTGGCTGACATGAGGAATACACAGGAGTTGTAGATTGCGGCTCCTAGGCACAACGGAAATATCAACCTCCGCTGGTAATCAGTGTAAATCAGTGGGCGTGCCGTCACGTTTCCGCATTTCTCTTAAGATCACTATTATCAAGTAGAGTATTTAATTCCACAATGAAAATAAAGGTCTCTTAATGCCTAAAGAGTGAAAATTATCTTTCAGTCACACTAAGAAACGTTCTGGATATATAAGTAAATCTAAGACGAACCACTGTCAGTTCGATCATTCCTATCGGTTTAACTCTCACTGTTCTCTGCCAAGAAAGGATCACCTGTTGGAATATTCTAACGCTCAACCAACGAAAAACACTTCTGCTTATAAGAGGATCTCATTACAAGAAGAGGTAATGTAAAATCTCTCGTAACATATAGCAGGGCTTTGTGCAGATTCTGTAGTCTCACAGAAATGTAGGACTAGCATGATTCTATTTCGAAGTTTGTGTCCCATGTCGTGAATTTAATGGGGCAGTCTGGGGTGAAGCAAGTTATATCCGTTAGTGATGCGGGCATAGTAGCTTGGGCGGAATCGTTACTAGACAAGTGTCAGGGGTTTTCATCATATCTTAGTACTTAAGAGCCTAGGTGTTAATCTCAGGGTGCCGAATCAAGCAACAGCAATGCTCGAGTTCACCCGGCTTAGGGTTGGTGGGCAAATGACTGTGGGCGGTTGTCAGGCCCTTTATCCTTGTCAACGAAATGTGATGGGCATTAACCTATTGCAAGCAAATTTTTCAGTGGAAGCAACACAAATATAACGTGAGTTTCTTCGGAACGAACAAAAGAAAGCATATTTTTATGCATGTTTCTTATAAAATATATTTGAATTTATAAGACCATCAAAAATCACTGTTAGAAATGCATGCCACATAAGTGGCCATTTCTTACCAAGTGCGGTATGTGCAGAAGGTTAAAAGGAAATGCATTCAAAAGCCGACATTCTGGCGAGTCCGAAACATTATAGGATTATGTCGCTTAATAATCATTATTGTAATGGTGCCTAAGTAATTCTTCCTTATCGAAAAGGTATTTCCGACTTTCGGTCAACATTTTATGAGATCGGTCATTCACTGTAAGTAAGGAAAGTACATTTTACGCTCGCTTTATCATAACGCTATGGCGCAGGTAATATGAGTTCCACTGAGCTCAAGAACTTCCCTCTGGTTCGCGGAACGATATGAAGTATGTGATGTTATCTCAATACCCATCTGAAGAAGGAAGTGCAGGTAACCATGCTTGCGTCTGTTTTAGAAGCCAAGTATGCGAGTCACGTAAGTCGAAAGCCCATGTATATTAGCCTCCTAAATTAATCCCCTTCGTAAGTTCGCCCTAACTACTTACAGTAGATGTGCTAACTCATGAAATGTCAACCAAAATTTCGAAATGCGATCTCGTTTCGAAAAGATAAGTTAAGTAGTGTTGTAAAACTAATCATAATGCAGCATAAATATATAATGATCCAGTTACCTCAGGGTGTCCGCTTTCGAAAGAACTTATTTTCGGCTGCATGCAAGATCTATACTCTGCAAAAAATGACTACTTATGTAGCATACCATTTTCTCATTGATTTTCGATGCCCTTGAAAATTAAATTATATTTCATGGAAACATGCATAAAAATACTCATTCTTTTACTTATTCGGTAAAAAATCACGTCTTCTTCCAATTTCATACTCAAAAGAGGAGTATAATTCGGTTTTAAAAAGTTTCTAATTGTGAACTTTTTTAATACCGTTAAATGGTCGTTCGTGAAAAGTCATGTATCTGCATTTACAAATGTAGCTTGTAAAGTTAACAATAATGCTCAAATCCACTGCTTAATTTGATGAACCTCAACTGGTCTCCTCTTAACACCGTAGAGAAATGCATGGTATTCCGTACACGGAAAATATACAGCTTGTAGTTTTGAAACCCTGAATGCAAGTGTAATAGCAGGTCGGATTCAAAATTATTCGGGAATTAGAAAAATGTTTAAAACCGAATTGTACTCTTATTTTGAGTATGGAATTTGACGAAAACGTGATTTTCTACCGAAAAAGTAAAAGAATGAATATTTTTATGCATGTTTTCCATGAAATATAATTTAATTTTCAAGGACATCGAAAATCAATGAGAAAATTGTATGCTACATAAGTAGTCATTTTTTGCAGAGTATAGATCTTGCATGCAGCCGAAAATAAGTTACTTCGAAAGCGGACACCCTGAGGTAACTGGATCATTATAGATTTATGCTGCATCATGATTAGTTTTACAACACTACTTAATTAATCTTTTCGAAACGAGAACGCATTTCGAAATTTTGGTTGACATTTCATGAGTTAGCATATCTACTGTATGTTTGTTATTCTAATGACGCGGAAAGTTCACCGGCCCAAATCTCACGGACACCCATATCCGAGGCTCAGGAAGCAACGTACGCATGCCTCTTACACCAGTCGTTTTGTAGTCCATGCAGTTTTCGAAATGTTTCTGAGTCTCACTAAACTACAACGACTGCAAATGGACAAAGAAAACCTGTGAAGCGACTAGGACATAAAAATAGGCAGAAGGTTACTTCTGTCATGCTAGCAGCAGTGAGTAAGGATCTGCTGCTTATCGTTCCGTTCACACATGAATAATTAGAATTTACACCTTTCCCTACTATACATCTATTCCCGGTGGATGTATCTTTTGTGTTCAGCAGTTTATCGTTATCTAGTACGGAACATGTTTATGACCGTGAAGAGGGTGGTTCTAGTTGGGCGACCAGGTGAGGTCGTAAAATCGACTGCCTTCGGAGCCACTGGCGCAACCACTTTGCTGGAAAGAGTGGTGTTGGGTGCGGTTTCAACTCCGCCCCTGATAGATGTCGCACCCCAGTTTGTATATGTTTTAGTTTTGTTCTCAGTACCCAAAATGGCATTGTCAACTGTCTTGCTCACCGTAGCATGTTCGACTGTGATTTGCTCTCTACAGCCTGTAAACTCGAAGCAAGAGGATCCAGGGGTTTATAGATGTCAGAAATCCGCTAGGCTTGACGCGGCTTCCGAAGTTGCGGCGATATTTTCATCTCTATAACAAGCGAAGGTGTGGTCAACAGTTGTCCACAGATACATAGCCATAGATAACAGGTCTACTCTCACCACTGTCCTGGTATGATTTACGTACGTGTATGCGGTCATTTAATGAGTGATTGGAGGTGGTTCGTTCTCCATCGCCACATCAGCTACGTAAAATGATTTACGATACGTTGCACCTTGTCACTTACTTCCTTGGCTCCTGACCTGTAAGTTACTCCTATTCCCCGAGATCGCTGCAGACAACCAACATCTTCGGACTTGTGTTAAATGAATTGCAGCAATGACAGGACCCTTTGTTGTTGACACTCCAGTTTTTCTGGAACTGAAAGCCGCGTTTGAATTTTTTATGTACACACTAACCTTCCGTTATAACAAAGGGGAAGCATTAGAAATAAGCTGTCTGATTTTCTATTTAATTGCGAAGTTAGTACGTTGTCCTCAGCAACTTGCCTTTAATGGATGGGAAACGAATTATGTTGGCAGCTTAGGTTTTTGTGGGTGTTCAATGCCTTCCTGTGCACTAACAATTTAGAACATAATTATGTTATGAATGAACGTAAATATTCAGAAACAGCTGTTGGTCATTATTTATGTTAATAGTGGACTCGATTTCAAGAAAATGGCATACAGAACAATGCATAAATCAGGTGTAGTGCCAACGTATACAACAGGGTTTGAAATTGAAATTTCCGGTGTGCTCTGCCGCTACAAGTTAGGAATACTCCGACTCAAGGCCGGAGGACCAGATGTTTGAATCTTGGTTTAGTGTGTTTTATGGAGTTCAAACGTCCCATAGCAGCGTATTGCGATGCCTTGTTCGTTGACAGGGATTTTGGAAATTTGTAGACCAAAAGAGCACGTAATCTATCGTGACAGAAATCTTCGAACTTGCGGATAATCTGAAAAACCGCCAATATATGTTTTACGTGCACTAGAATGCTTCAAGTGGAACTGAATGCAGGTTAAGTCTAAGTAGCAAGGGTAACCGATGTGACGAAATGAATCCGGTATCACAGGTGACTAGATTTCGTTTGCAAATGTTTTTATTCTAAAGGCAGTTTATTTTCCCCAAACTCATTTGTATATCTGTTACACGTTAGTCATAAAAAGACCAAGATGTCAAGTAACTTACAGTAGATGTGCTAACTCATGAAATGTCAACCAAAATGTCGAAATGCGTTCTCGTTTCGAAAAAATTAATCAAGTAGTGTTGTAAAACTAATCATGATGCAGCATAAATCTACAATGATCCAGTTACCTCAGGGTGTCGGCTTTCTTATTTTCGGCTGCATGCAAAATCTATACTTTGCAAAAAATGAGTACTGAAGAAGCATGCAATTTTCTCATTGATTTTCGATTCCCTTGAAAATTTAATTATATTTCATGGAAACATGCATAAAAATATTCATTCTTTTGCTTATTCGGTAGAAAATCACGTATTCTTCCAATTCCATACTCAAAAGAAGAGTATAATTCGGTTTTAAAAAAGTTTCTAATTGTGAGATTTTTAATACCGTTAAATGGCTGTTCCTGAAATGTCATGTATCTGCATTTATGAATGTGGATTCTAAAGTTAACAATATTGCTCAAATCCACTGCTTAATTTTATGAACCTCATATGGTCTCCTCTCAACACCGTAGAGAAATGCATGGTTTTCCGTACACGGAAAATATACAGCTTGTAGTTTTGAGACTCTGAATGCAAGTGTAACAGCAGGTCGGGTTCACAATTATTCGGGAATTAGAAAAGTTTTTTAAAACCGAATTATACTCTTCTTTTGAGTATGAAATTGGAAGAATACGTGATTTTCTACTGAATAAGCAAAAGAATGAATATTTTTATGCATGTTTCCATGAAATATAATTAAATTTTCAAGGGAATCGAAAATCAATGAGAAAATTGCATGCTTCTTCAGTACTCATTTTTTGCAAAGTATAGATTTTGCATGCAGCCGAAAATAAGTTACTTCGAAAGCGGACACCCTGAGGTAACTGGATCATTATAGATTTATGCTGCATCATTATTAGTTTTACAACACTACTTAATTAATTTTTTCGAAACGAGAACTCATTTCGACATTTTGGTTGACATATCTTGAGTTAGCATATCTACTGTATGCATAGCTATGCTGTTTAAATTTTTCTTAAACTTAAACTTTTTTCATGTAATGTCTCGCCTTAAAAACTTGCAAGTATATAAACGACTTTCCCTTCCGGCCGTGTTTTTCATTATCTTGGCTGAGTTTGCTGAATCTTCAAACCCTTTGACTTATGTTACAGAAGCATAAGGATTCTGAGAGTTTCTGTCAACCCCTAAAGCATAAAGCTATTTCCAGAGCAATACATTTCTGTTCTTTTAGTTAAAATCTGAAATTAGAAATTTAGACGGATAGTTTCATTAGGGAATGTGATGGTGGTATGACTACTATAAACCTTTCCCGAATGGCATAAAATAATATACTAGGAAAGAAATAAACCTAACTGGACCATAAAGACAGCGAATTAACGCATTTTAAGTGGGCGTCTTACGTGTACGACGGAAACAGCTTATTTGTCTACGTTTAGCAGTTGATTATTGTCTAAACGTTTAAATACCAAAAACTTGTGTGTAGTAAGGTGCCTATAGAGTAAATCTCAGAAAGCATCAGAAACACACGCCAGTATGACCGTCGCGATCGACGATGTTCGGCGTGTACTGCATAGCTTTGTGGGTTCAGGACAGTGAATTGCACGGACATTGATTAACATTAACAACATTCGTGCGCGGCATCCGTCACGTAGTCTCAATAAAAAGACAGAGTGAGGACGGCGATGAATATGTATGACGAGAGTCGTACGCGTGATTGGCATGTTTATATACATTACCCCATAAGGCCTAGGACGTACTGATGATCGCTAACGACTGCGAAACAGCTGTCTGCGTCTGACTTGTTGTAGTCTTAATGAGCTGCCTATGTATTATATGTGGTATATGTCCCGTGAGCCCCAAATTTTGTGGGAGTCCGCTGTACCATGATCAGAAAAAAAGTGAGTGATAAACCCCATTAGTTGAGCACAGTGAGTAGGCTATCCAGGAAACGAAAATAGTAGTATCCCAACAGTAACAAACTAGTCAATAAGAACAAAGTCGTCAGCAGGCAAAAATGCACGTGCGTATTCTATGTCTTAGATGCGGCAAATCATGCACATCCGTCGATTAAATTCACGCTGGAGATCGAAACGGCCGGTTCGCTCCCTTTCTTAGATGTTCTTCTAAGCAGGAGACCTGACGGCAGTGTCCGAAGTAGCTTCTGTCGGAAGAAAACCTGGTCTGGACAATACACGAACTTTGCCAGTTTCGTACCTCTCCAACACAAACGAAATCTAGTCCGATGTCTGGCACAAAGAGCAAGAAAAATTTGCTCAACAGATAGCATCGAGGAGGAGTTCAGAAAAATCCAGGACTTCCTTCGAGAAAACGGGTATCCTGACAGGTTCATTGCAAAGAACATTGTCGAAAGACCGGTTAAACCCGCCACACCGACCGCTGAAAAGAAAACTTTGTTCCTCAAAGTCCCTTTCCAAGGGGACGCGACGAGTGAACTCCTTAGGAGACGCCTTGATCAAGCTGTCTCGCGAACCTTCCCAGCAGCAAGGGTTCAAATATCATTCTCTACTAACCCTATTTTACGCGGAGAAGGTAAGGATAAGTTGCCACCGCAGACCACCTCAATGTGCATATATTCCTTCACTTGCTCCTGTGGAGCAGGTTATATTGGTCGCACGAGTCGGCGCTTATCCAAAAGAATACGCGAACACCTCCCGGCATGGCTAGGAAAAGGCGAAACGAGGAGTATAAGCAGCGCCATTCTCGCGCATGTTGTCGGTTCCGGACATCGTGTGGACTCCAACGAAGCTTTTCGTGTGATTTATAAGGTCCCATCGAGCTACCCTAAGCTACTAGGCCAGCGCCTGTTAGCGACAGCGGAAGCGGCCGCCATTAGGTTACGAAAGCCAACCTTATGCGCTCAGAAGAACCACGTTCAGGCTCCGCGCCTACAGTGGTCGACGGCTGACTAACGGTGCAACTCCCCCCGCGCACTTGCGCTCTCACCCCGCCCCTGACAATGACTCTTATTACCCCCACCCCCTCCCCCACAGTCCCCCACCCCGCCTTTGTTTAAGGAGTACTTTTATCAACTTCTCTTATCGCTTGCATGGTTAACTTCTACCCCGTTCCTATATAACTGTACTGGCCCGACGAGAATTTATCGAAAGCTACGTATGCTCGCCACCTCGTCTTCTGATTACTGCTATGGGAATTTTCGCAACTCATTTAAATTTGTCAAGTTCATTAAAAAGCGTATTTTAACTAAGCAAAATAAAACGAACTTAAATGCCACTACAAAACCATGGCCTTCGTTGCCTGCTGTGCGTTGGCAGTTCTCCGGTAACTGGTTCTCCGGCGGTAGATGCGCTTGCGCTTCCGCTGGGTATACAGGTCGTGTGCATGGCTGTCCAGTCAGCCTTCTCTTTCCGACCGTTGTTTTGTTGCTGTTGGTCAAAACCCTGGTCAAGTAATGTTTATGTGGGCCAGGGAGTGGGGAGTAGAGCGCCAGGGTGCGGGCTCGGTCGCGCCATCCACCAACGTCTTCGCAACCTTCGGTCTTCTTGACTCTGTCTTGACACCGGGTTCAGGTGGAGAGGAGGAGAGAGTGCGGTAGATGTTGCGCAAGTCTGCCCTCACGGTAGACTACTTCACGCGTAAGTCGCCATGCCTGCTTCACCTTGCTGCGTAACACACGGTGGACATCGTCCCATGACGCAACGCTCGTTAACGCCAGCAGCAGGTCTGGGGGTAAGGTGGTTGAGAGCGGGCAAGATCTCAACCGTAACAGTGAGAATCATATACGTACTTGACATATGCATATATTAAAAAACGAAACCTACCCGCCACATCGTCTCTGGGTTCGATTTAATGTTCTTCGGCGTCGCGCAGCGAACACTATTATATGCAGAACAAAATTATGGCAAGAACGAAGAAGACCGGAACGACCGTTCCTGGCTTGTTGGCCGTCATCAGCTAACCACAAACAATCCCTGACTTTGCCAAACCTTGAGATTTAAACTTGAGTTCTTTTGTTATAAGTCTGGCGCTCCAACCACTGAGCCATGGGCTTTTTGCCCTGCCCTTCGCGACCAGATATATTAACAATGGCGGAGGGGGGCGCATACTGATTGCTTTACGGGACCTACTCACAACCCGTTGTTCTTTGTGGATCGGCCTCCAACCCTGCTGGTAGTAGCACAGTGACTATAAGTATATTGAGAGCAATATTACTGGGTGGGAACGCTCGACGTCTAAACAACAGACCGTGGGTTCGAGCGCCAAGGGTTAAAAACCCTGGGGGCTTGTGCGTGGCTGGCTAATGATGGCTAATAAAGCAAAAGTGACCATTCCATTCTCCCTGGTCTTCTCAATAACCGCATTCTGCATATATTGTATACTTATAATATATAATGGCGGAGGAGCGCTCACGGACCGTCCTTACGGAAGTCACTAGTCCCGTTGTGCCATACGGGCTCTCACCCAAGCCCAGCCAGCAGCCGCAGAGCGGCGCATGATATAGGCAGAATGTTATTGCCGTCGAAGACAAATGAGACTGGAATGGCCATTTCTAGCTAGTTAGTCGTCGTCAGCCAGTCATGCTCAACCTTGAAGCGTGGAACACCTGGGGCTCGAACTCGCGAACTGTTGGTTGGAAGTCAAACGCTTTTAACCACTAAGCCACGGGCTCGTTGTCCTGTCATTTTCGGTCGGGAATATACAATGGTGGAGGGGTGCTCACCGATCGCGCTACAGAGCTCATTCGTCTTTGCCTTGGGCTCTCTCTTCTGCCCCGCCAGCAGCCCCGCATCATCGCGAGCTACAGGCAGAATAGCATTACCGACAAAGACAAATGAGACTAGAATAGCCATTCGCGGCTTATTAGCCGCCGTTAGCTAGTCGTACGTACAGTAGGTGGGCTAACGCATGAAATGTCAGCCGAAATTCCGAAATGCTTTTCGTTTCGAAAAGATTAATTAAGTAGGGTTGTAAAACAAGTCAGCCTTCAACACAATTCTATAATATTTCAGTTACCTCAGGATGCCGGCTTTCGAATGAACTACCTTCCGGTTGCATAAAGCCTACACTCTGTAAAACATGACTACTTATGTAGCAAGCATTTTTCTCACTAATTTTTGACGCCCCTAAAAGTCCTATAATATTTCGTAGAAAACATGCATAAAAATCTTCATTCTTTGGCTCATGCAGTAGAAAATTACGTCTTCTTCTAATTTTATACCCAAAGGAAGGGTATGATTCGGTTTTCAAAAACTTCCAATTCCCGAATAATTTTGAACCCACTCTACCGTTACACCTGGATTCAGGCTTTCAAAACTACAAGCCGTATTTAAAAGTCGCACAATTAGAAACTTTTTTAAAACCGAATTATGTATCTTCTTCGACTATAAAGGTAGAAGAAGACGTAATCTTCTACCGCATGAGCCAAAGATTGAAGATTTTTATGAATGCTTTCTACGAAATATAATTAGACTTTTAGGGGTATCGAAAATCAGTGAGAAAAATGCATGCCACATAAGTAGTCATGTTTTACAGAGTGTAGGCTTTGTGCCACCGGAAAGCAATTCATTCGAAAGCCGGCATCCTGAGGTAACTGAAATATTATAGAATTGTGTTGCAGGCTGACTGGTTTTACAACCCTACTTAATTAATCTTTTCGAAACGAAAAAGCATTTCAGAATTTCGGCTGACATTTCATGATTTAGCCCACCTTCTGTTGTTCCGAAGTGTGGAACACCTGGAATTCGACTCCGGAATTTATTATGTGCAGGAGATGATGCTAAGTCCCCCTGACATGGCTTCTTAGGATCAGACCCTAAATTGCGGTGAAGGTTTGAGTGGAGGACAATTAACTCGTGTGGAATATTCATGTACTGTTCAGCCTACAAACAAGTAGTACTACTTGTAGTATGATTTTATGTGAAAGAGGGTCATACCGTACTCCCGACATATGTACGAGCCATGTATATATGTCAGGAGTACGGCACGGCAATCTCTCGTATGGGCAGCTGACCAGCCCATTAGATTAGGAAGGGGGGGACACGGACACATGGACTTAACAGCGCCAACGACGACCGGGAAGGGGACAGAGTTCACACGAGCGCGCCAGCAGTCGGCCACGGACAGACCAAAGCCGGTCCCCCGCAAGCACGCAGGTAAGGGTTCGTGCGTCAGGCATGCCTATGAAACGAGACAGGCGGCGAGACAAAACAACTGTGGGATAGCAGGAACAAACACCCCACCACTATGATGATGGAAGCGAGGAAGTTTCCAAAATGTTAGCACACATAGGGTGTAATCCATGGAATCGCCTCTTTTTCTTCATCTTCTTCGTCTTCTTTTGGGAATCTGAACAGGGTATACATACATGCTGCTTTCTGGCAGAAGCCATAATGCGGAAACTGGTATCTATAGTCCTGCCTAAAATTAACTCAATAGTATAGCTGGTTGGTGATACATTTGTCATTGTCAAGAAAAACCTATTAGACCTGCTCCACACAAATCTTAACTCCACATTTCTAAAAATCAAATTCTCTTTCGAAACAGACGTTGGTGGACAACTCCCATTTCTGGATGTTCTTGTATGCCGATAAACTGATGGGTCCTTTCAAAGTTCAGTTTATCGCAAAGAAACATATTCCCCGGTTTTCCTACATTTAGAGAGCAACCATCCCATCTCTTACAAGAGGAGCACTGTCTACAGACTGCCTGCTCTGATGAAAAAAAGTTGCCAAGCAGAGGTGAAATACCTCCTTAAATTATTTTCCCACAACGGGTATCCGAGCGAAGTTGTGCGCCATTGCATGAAGCATGAGTCTAAACAAAGATGTATTTCGAACAGTACGGCCACCCAGGCACCAAAAACATTCACCTGGCGGACTCTCCCATACACGAAAATGTATCTCTGATCGTCGAAAGACAGCTGAAAAAACATCAGATATAAATAGCACACCCGACTGCCACCACCCTGCCTATACAGCTTGTACACCCTAAGGACAGGGTTGGTTATCTCGACAGGATAGGTGTTGTCTACAAGATCCCATGTGCCAGTTGTGATGCCGTTTATTGTGACCAGACCGGGAAATCCGTCTCAATCCGTATACATGAGTATCAGTTAGCGGTGAAGAAATGAGATCATCTATCCCAGGTGGCTGTGCACACACTGGATACCAGACGCCAATTTGCATGGAAGAACACTCCCATTGTTGGCGCCTACCCCATAAAGAGAGATCGTGAATTCCTGGAAGCAGTGTGCTCAGACGAGGCATGTATCAATCGGCAGATCGATCTAGACTCCACGTACGAATTTCTAAGGGACAGCCAATGCCTAGGGGATGACGAAATATCATTGGAGCGCATTGGCGCAGACTTCGGCCAGCCACGGAATCACTTGTTCTATACGGTTTAAAACTGTTTTTGTAATAACCCAGAAGTCTGACGACGAGCTGGGGAGCTGCTCATGTATTATATGTGGTATGTGTCCTCTGACACAGCGTTTGTTGTCGCCAGTAGCAAGCTTGCGGGCGGACAGAATGGGATCGAGTGAGATTCTAACCACAACAGTGAGGCTCAAACGCCCACTTGACATGCTTATATACCTCACTTCATAAGGCCTATGACGTACTGATGATCGGTAACGACCATGAAACAGCTGTCTGCGTCTGGCCTGTTGCACTCTTAGCGGGCTGCTCATGTATTATATATATATATATTTGGTCTCGAGTGAGAACCCTTAAGTCACAACGGAGCGTGTGAGTTCCGTATGAACGATCGATGAACTCCCCCCTACATTTTTATATTCCCGATCGACAACCGACAGGGCAACGGGCTCGTGGCCCTGTGGGTAGAGGCGTGGACTTCTTAACCAAGAGGTATATATATATATACGTTATTTCACATTGTACGAATGCCGACGGGACTCTAGATCGAAGTAGTCCCGTAACCTGATCGGTGAACGCCACTCTACGATTTGTAATATATTTGATCACAAACCAAGTCGTTACTCAGTGTGTAGAGCGTTATTCGTCTGACCTAGAGAACGGAGGTCAAGCCCCAAGGATTGAATACGGCTGACAGATGGCAGCTAGGAAGACAGAAATGGTCATTTTAGTCTTTCTTTTCATTACCGATGGTATTATATTAACTGTAGGCGTGAATGTTTAAAAATTGGTGCAGCATGAATTCCGAGATGATATAATTAAAGAAAAAGGCTCGTCGGAAAAGTAGAATCGTGCTCTCAAACCTGAGGACTGGTAACACCAACTCGCCTTCAAGCGAAATAAATACCGAGAGGTTGGATTGTCATATTAGCCTTCGGAGGCGCAGACAGAGAAGCAGACTTCGTCGGGAGGGATAGTTCACATCGTGCCGTGTTAAACAAATAAGGCGTTAAAAGCACACCGAATATTTTTTTGACGCCCAAACCCAAATGAAAGTAGCAGGCTGCTGTTTAACTGTTGTGCAATTCTTTTGCAAGAAAACCAATATCTTCGAAAATCTCAAGGGTCGCAAAAAAGCCAATTAACTTTATGCGTATCTTAGCATAGAGTCTGTTGAAAGTATGGCCCCTCGTCTATAATTCCTGTAAAAACGTCCCGTATCGCCATGTATCCGTTTATTTTTCCTCCTTGAGGCTTTTCATTCTTCACACTAATCGATCTATTTTCTTCCACGTCAGATGTCAGAATTTGCGCTTCTTTTGTATTTTATGGCCTATGGAAAAATATATGGAAGGACTACCTGGGAACTTCCACCTTACTGTTCTTCAAGGCACTACAGTTTCGTCAGATGGCGGTTTATTCATTTTTCGACTTGTATCGAGGCGACACTTCGCGTAAAATCAAATGGACTTCCAGAAAAATGACTGCAGTCGATGTGGATTTGTCCAAATAAAGGCAACTCTCGTGTGTCTCAGTATTGAAAAATATCTCTACAAGGTGTCTCACAGGTCAGTGCCCAAGTTAATTGTTGTTTCCTATGTAGACCCGGAAAGTGATTGACAAATTTTTCCTATGCGTGCTCTTTAATGTTATAAGCTTGCATTTATTTGCGTATCTCAAAAGAATTTATTGCCCCCTTTTTTATGATCATCGTTTCTTTAACTTATTTGCACTTCAGTCACAATTTATTACTGTAGGAACGCTAAAGAATGGACTGCAAAATAACAAACTATCAGTTAAGCGACTAAACGATACCTTCTCAAATCTATGACCGAGATTTGCAGTAGGAAGTATGTTCCCATATTAGTGACGAGTTATTTGACAGGTAAGTTTCAGAGCATTTAGAAAGAACAGCTGAGGTGTTTGCTAATGCATTGGAATTGACAGTGTTCAAAAAACGGCCTTTTGTCTACTATCATTATTACCACGTCATACGGCACCAGATATAGCACTCTTCAGAATCAAAATATGTAAGCCCAAAACATCCATGATTTCTTGAAAATCACGTGGTTTAGTGGGCTTGACTTCAGAAGATCTTCGAACGCGTAAACATTCATTTTATTATCGTTTCACACAAAGACAAACGTCTGTTCGCGGAGAGGCGTACGAACCTCCAGGCTTGTTCTGCGGCATTTAATGACACAGGAGATTAGGTGATTTATGAATAACAATTTAGCTTAGACTGAAAATGCACTCTTCTTAGGCGTAAAACTCCTAACTCCTTACGTGTGACAAAAGATCTAGCCTCTCTGAACACAACCAACAATCATATTTCATGTGTTTCGAGACATTATCTGCAGCATCCTGGATCTCAATCGTCATATCTCTGGCTTTTGCAACCTGTCATGCAGTGGGATGGGTAAGCAGTTTTCTATGTATTAAGTATTGTGTGGGCGTCTAATGAAATAATTTGAAATAAAAACTTCAATTTCCGTAAGCAAAACACTGCTGATTGCCACATGAACACGAAATTTGAATTTAGCAATCAAAGTTACGCTTATCACATACATGTTCTTAATCGGATATAATAAATCATTTTTGATTTATTGACTTGACTGAAAGTACCGATACAAATGTTGTCAAAGGCACGTGTCGCAAGACGGATGTGCAGCTAATGTAAAAAGTGATATAAAAATGTGCACATCCTCTACAGCTCTCGCATCTTAAAGACCGGTAGACTGCAGGTTTGCCAGCGATCTTCCTTATCTTCCATGAAATTATTGCTTTATTTGTGAACTTTAAGTGTGACATACACAAGGAAAATGATAAAACGCGACTGACAAGAACGCATCGCAACATAATTATCGGTAAGCCTTCCTTGGCATGTGCGCTGAAATATTATTTTCAAAATTTTGAAGGAGGTACGACTTCGTTTATTGCCCATCCAAGTTAGAAGCACAGGTTGCTTTTAAATAAATATCATGGAACCTTTAGCGGTTTCGGGGAGCTCAGTGAAACATCTCGAGTTTGCATAACTTTGCTGTGCGGCACTCACATGTTATAACCACACCCCTTTACAACAGGCAAAAAAGATGAACTGAAACCCTAACTACTGTGTCAGACTGATAAAAGATTTCGGTTTCGTGACGCATTGACCCAGCGCCTGTCTGACATTATCGTAGGCTAACTGTAGCAGCACTGAAAACGTATTGCAGTATGAAAGTAACTTACATAGTAACCTGTATTGATCATTTTGATTTAGAAATTTTTAAAACTTCATTAACTGCCTGTAAATTCGATTACCCCGGCCCTTTCAGTTGAATCTACATTGTTTATCATTATAAACTACCCGTAGTTCGTTTACTGTGACACATTATAGCTGTGTCGGACCACAGATTAGGGCATTTACGCTCATTGGTTTTTCACCGTAGATGTCCTGTCAGCTAAAAACTGAACTTCAGATTGATAAGTCGTTTCTGCAGATGGTTGTTATCTTCAGAGGACGCCTATGACCGTCTAGTCGGAATCTTTGACACAAGTATCACATCTATGAAAATTTTGTTTGAACACTTCGTATTTCTTACCGTTATGTTTGTTTGTATGGGCAGATCTGCAATAGCTGATGACACATTCAGCATATATGTATAAGTCAGAAAAACCTAAACGACTACGTTGGCAGGCCAAATATTATTCAAGTTTCTTTGTTGATATGTTTTTCAACTTTATGCCAAAGCAGCTGTAACAATCAACAAAAAGATGATCGAGATGGCCATTTACAGTTTTTTGTCGGTGTTAGCTAGCTCTGTCTCAGCCATGGACCAACAAAACATAACATATGGTAACGAAGGAAGAGGCACAATGGATGGAACAAGGACTTATTAGCTTGACTGTCTCGGCGTCTCAAATTTCTGATCGCAAATTCGAACACTGCAGTCACTTCATCAGCACAATTCTTGAAGAAACTAAAAGGGGTAAGTCTCCTGCCAAGCAACATTCTACTTCTGTTCCGCAAAACCTGGCAGTCGAGATCATCGAAGTACCCCTAAGAGACAAATAAGATGAAACAGAGAATAGTCTTGGATGCGTCTCAGTCCTCTAACTACTTAAGTTCTATCCCAAAACGTACTTTGCTTTCGACGGAACAGTCTACGAGCAGGTGAAGGGCACGCCAATGGGTTCGATGATTTCAAGACTCATAACGCGGCGGTACTACAACGGTTGGAGTCGCTACTCTTCCGACAGCACAGACCGAAATTCTGGTCTCGGTATGTGGATGATACCTTCGTCGTTATCGACCGAGAACAACTGCTGACATTCAAGGAACATCTGAATGCGGTCTTCCCGGACATACAATTTTTGTTGGAGGTAAAGGAAAACAACCAGCTGGCCTTGCTTGGTGTCTTCGTCTGCTGCAAAGATTGTGGTGTCTTAAAAGTCAAAATACTCAGGAAATCGACAAACACGACGCAGGTACTGAGCTACAACAGCAACCACCCAGTCAGCCACAAACGCAGTTGCAAAAGGGTGTTATACGAGCGGGTGGAGACGCACTGCAGTGAACAAGAAGACAAGGTTACTGAATTACAGCAACTTTGAGGGGTGTTTAGGTCAAATGACTAAACGCGCAACTTCGTGACCCAGTGCCTGCGCAAACGAGACTAGGGACGAAATCTAATCGGCCCCAAATTTTGGCGAGTTGTCCCGTACGCGAAGAATGTCTCCGAATCCGTCAGCCGCCTTCTTACACTCCTTGTAATTGGAATTGCCCATAGACCAGAGACAACCAAAGGTCGAAAGAACTACAGCCATGGCAGAAAACATCTGGAGTCGTTAACTTCTTGCTGGAGGCGACAATCGCATGAATCGCGAACAGCTCGAGTCATGGTTTTCCGGTCCTCAATCAATCAACAAGCGCAACGATCTCCCCTCGCCATATTCGGCGCTGAGCCTTCGCCTGGACAAAGTAGTTAGCCGCACTGAGAGCGTGAGGATAACCACTGTTCCTGGTGTCATGGAGGGTGAGCCAAATTCCACAAGAGTCCACATGAAGGACAAAATCCGGAATTCGTCAACTCGACTGCGTGCGATGAGCGTGGTAGCTGATAATCGTGACCGGTACATAGACGCATAGCAACAGCATGGCGACTGCATACTTCAGCTTCTGGCCAGTCGAACCGTAATGCACTCGGAGCTGCAAACCGTGATAGTCATGTAGCGGTCTAGCATCTACATCCTATAAATACTACAACACCTAGACAATCCACTTCTTTTATGTGATTCTGTCCCTGATGGTGAGCTCGAGTTAGAATCCAAAACATTAAGCTAGTAATGCTCTTGTTCTAGAGATCGTATTTTCTTCTTCGTGATAACTTCCCGAAACTCATATCTTCGCTTATATTAGCATAACAGATGGTAACATAATTCAGAACTCTGAATCCAGAAGGAATTCTAATAAAATCCAGTCGTGAACGTCCATTTAGGAAAATATTATAGGTTTTTAGAACTTAATATGGAATACAGTCATACCTTTGCAATTATTTTCACGCAATCTTGGCTGTCGAAATTGTAGATTCGAGTTCTACTTTGTAACTACCTTCAAGCATAACTAAACGTTTTACACCGTTATGATAACAGACAAAAACGTGCAGCTTAGCCACCGGTGCTATGTACGAAAATCACACAAATTAAGTACCTGAAACCGAAAAAGTCGCCTTTGGAACTAAAAGACGTTCATTTTGGACTAGATCTATTCAACATGACGCTTCTAGAAATAATGCGAATCAACACCTTTTAGCATTTCTGTGCACGCTTTGGTATCTGAAATCCGAACATGAACCTACCTGGAATCAGCAAACGGCAACGGTATAAAGAAGGACCCCACGTAACTGTCAGTAGACTGTAGATCTTGGCATACACCTGCCGGCTGCTGTAGAAATTACACTGCCAACGACGGTTTCTTCCCACGACCTTACACCTTAACTCAAAAGCCGTTATTTTGCGAAATTTACTTTTTGTTTATTGTTTAATTACTACTCTCATTTTCGTTCTCGTACAATAGCGTAGGATAAGACTTTCGGCATAAATCCGGACGATTTCTGTGTTTTTTTTTCATTTCGTCAGCTTACTGTCTAGCGTGCTGCCCACATATAAAATTCCCTTTATCACAACTCATGTATGGCACGCTCCACGATTTGGTGACAGTTAAGCGGGGTCCTTCTCGATACCGTTGACGGCAAACAGTCATAATTATCGGATTACTACTTTGGATTTTAAAAGGATGCAGCAGTTATCAAATAGCAGTTAAAACAATGTCCTAGGGCATTTTGACCTACTGTTAGTTCACTTTGGAAGGTGTGGTACGGGATTTATTTCCGAAAATGTAAAGAAGGCTGAAAAGCAAAAAACATGCGATTCCTTTTAGGACTTGGATTCCACGATAGATATGAAAACTACTTGGAGTACGTCAGCTTCCGGCCTGGTGCCTGGGTCAAGTTTGGCTGAGGTTTTAAGTCGGATTAGGAATGCCAACATAATTGCGCAATCCTCCAGCACAATTAAAAAACTACTAGAAAGTAGATGCGCGTAAAAGTTTTGCATTTACATTCGTAAGAAAACTGATTGCGCACTTTGCCGCATAAACATGTATTAAAAACACCCTAACACTAAAGATTTATAAATTACTCGTTAGAAATTTTACATCCTTCCATGTAATTATAAAAAGACTGGTAGGTCCGGTATATTTCTGTTGACCGAAGAGTTCAAAAATTGACTGTATACTTTTCGTACCTACAGAGTTCCACTGTTGCGCAGAGTTTCAAATCAAGCCTCAGTCAAATCAGAAGGGCTTACTTAGAAAGAGGCCAAAGAGACTTCTGCTTTCGGCACGTCTTGAAATATCTAAGGTTGAAAGAACTCCGTAAGTTTGTACTCTCTGTCGCCAGAAAGCTTCACCTTCTTACAACGCCACTAAGATATCACTGGATGAAGGAATACAGAGCTGAAATGGTGCCGGTCCTCTACATGCGAATAAACAAGAAGATAGTTAAAGTGGGACAAAAAGATATTGTAAATAGAAAAATAACTATTTAAAACGCCATCTACTTGTTATTCTTTCTATAAATAGCACATTCGGCGTAAACCGGTCACACCTTTCAGTTATACATTACTGAGATTCTCGAGCAAAGGTGATAACCGTGGGAATTACAAGCTGCTTAGGTAATGCTTCTCCGGTGCGCGTCTATCAACAAGGACAGAAACCTCCGATTCCATTTTCTGTGTTAAGACTTTACCCACCAAGAGCGCGCAAACGAACACTGCCTCAGGCGAGAGTATCGGTGAGCCAAATGGCAAAACAATTATGGTGTGAATTGCTAACACAAGTAATAGAATTACGACAAGTAAAGATTCGGACGAGAATGATAAAACGGCAATCGCACGCGGCACAACAGTCTTCGATGAATGCGAGAGCCTTAAATTTTAATAGACATGTGGTTGCATTACAGCTTCACTTTACGAATACCGTTACCCTCATGCTGTCACTACTTCTATCTCTTACTGATAGCAACGCGGATAAAAATTACGCAGAACGGCTAAAGAGGAAACAAGGTGATGAATATCACGGCCGTGGGCAAACATGAGTAAAATATTACGAGATATTTCGTTGCAGCGCAGTAAATCATATTCGAAAAACAGGTTTATAAAGCTCACGCCTACCAAAATAAAAAAGCTTCAGGTTCTCAAAAATTGTTTCAGCCGTCGCAGACTGTTAAGACAAAAATTTCGGTCAACGTTCGGACTAAAACTATTCTTATAACGTACTTCGATAATAAAAAGAAACTTTTCCAATTTTACGGCTACCTCCCATCGTATTGCCTGGGACATTTGACAGAATAAGAGTCTCTTCCGGAAATAAAAAAGGATATTATTAATACGGATCAGAGTTCTGAGTATACCTAGATTGCGAGCGTGCCCAAGCTTGTGCCGCATGCACGTGACTTTTTATCCATAAAACTGCTGAAGGGAAAACATAAATGGTGAAATCAAAGAATCCATGATTAATTGATGGGCCTGTCCGGTATTCGTCATTCAGCCTTCATGCACATGAGGTAGGATTTATTTGCTATCTTAGCAATGTCCAAATTAGAAAAGGGACTAGGGGTCCTTGAATGTAAGAATATTTTCGGCTTAAAGCAAAGTTTCTTCTAACATTTGGTACAAGACGGATTAAAGTTAACAAGTTTTTCCGGCACTCAATGACGTCGGAAGCGGCAAAAATTTTTTTTATGGGGAATGGGCATTGGTTTTGCGCCGAGATAACTCGATACGTTGGCAAAAGAGGTTATCATTTTGTGACATTGGTACTAACGAATAAAACGTCTGTCGTTTTAGATCCAAACCCATCTGATTTTAATCAATCACCGTCAGTATCAGACGCAGTGTGGTCAAAGTTAACGCTTCTCGCACACAAATTTGAAAAATTCTAGACCTAAAATGTCTATCCAGCGCTAAAATCCTTTCCCAAGTTGTAAGCATGTGGAGTTCCTGGGCTAGATCATATCTCGCTGACTCGATAAAATTCTGTACCGATTTACTTGAATGTCTTACCTGAAATTCCTTAAGCAATAACTGTTATGTTTGGAGTGAAGTAATAAAGTACTCCAAGAGAATATAAAACGTTACTGTCTGCAGAGTATAGTCAGTGTATGATATGGCCATTTTTACAGTCTGTTGTTTAGCATATTTCAACAAATGCTGTGTAAGAACAAAAACAATCAAACGATCGCAGGACCTGGCAGTTCCGGGCAAGTGGTAAATTTGTAGTAACATTGCTTTCAACTTACCAATAAAAACTACCAGGCCGGAGGTGAAGAGGTCCTGATTTGCAGCGGGTTAACTTTCACTACAGAATAGTTAAGGATATTGGTTTTAAAACGACTGACTGCGGAGAGATAGATCAGCCAAATGAACCGGCCATCTAAAAATGCTGGAATGTTCACTTTAGCAAACAGGAGCCAAGAATAAGCATATAGACTAATCCTCCAGCCTATCAGGAATTGTGGATGCAAAGAAATCCTAGGAAATTTAGTTTCCCAACTGGAAAGCTCGTTTGAGGCCTATAAACGATTACGTGATGTTTTTCCCAATGAAATTCGATATGACGCTTTATTGCGAAGTCTTTGTAAAATTGACACCAACTTCGTGGACACAGCACTACGCAAAAGACTTATATCAGACAAATGAGGGTGAAACCTAATATCTTTTCTCAGCCAAATAAAATTATTAGCTTAATTAATTAATTCAACCGAACTTTAATTTATCTTAACCGATGAGGAAGCTGGTATAGAGTTTAGAGTATGCAAGGAACGTCCAAGATGCAAGCTGCTTTGTTCCCTTGACCGAACGGACTTTGCTTAATAAACTCGTATATTTGTTCAAAATTCTTTTGCGAAAATGCGGTCATCAAGGTCTGTCTGAAAGCATGCACAGAATCATACTTAATAACGATTTCCTCTAAAATACAAGGAGGTAAATTAAATACATTCCTCACAAATCACAATTTCAATATATGACTTTGTTTCAAACGAAAATTACAACTGCTATGAATTCCACTTTACGTAATTATTAGCAGATGTTAGCCCAGAGGTCTTTGATGGTCACGGATAGGCGTGCAAAACATCTGCCCACATAAGGCAGCAAAATTACCCTAAATAACATAAATTACAATAATTTAGGCGCCTTTCCAATGCCCAAGGACAACAAAATCTCGTAGGTAATAAAGTATTTCGGTGAGTGTACATCCAATACCAAAGAACGCAAGGACGTTAACATGCCATTGCCTTCTTTAAGCACGAGAAACGGTTAAAGCTTAAAGGCGACGTGTGTAACCAACATTTCCGCAAGGACTAAAATAATCGTGCATTAAATAGGACATTTTGGAAATAAGAAGTATATTGCTACACAAAGGTAAGCCCTTTATTTGTATTTTTAAAACCTTTTTAGCATAAGAACGCAGAATCCAAGACGGAAAAGAAGAATAGACCGAAAACGGACACAAGTACAAACCTTAGGAACAGCATATATTTTGGTGCTTTACAATTAACAACTTGCACTTTCTGAAAATATTGCCGCATATCATAGTACTTCGGATTCCTTCACATACAGGCTAAAAAA
>CACRXP010000093.1:1392377-1418076 GCA_902702965.1 Spirometra erinaceieuropaei | reverse complement strand
ATAGTCATAGCGTTTCATGAGACAGGTTATATAAGTCATGGAAAAACTGCCGTTATGCCAAATTTTGGAGAGGGAGGTAAGTTTCACTATCCCTTCTTGTTAACCGAACAATTTTTAAATAATTTACTCAAGTACTTTTCATCTGGATTCCCTAGAAGTCTACGAAGAGGGCAACAGAAGCGGGGTCCGCAGTACGTTTATATCTGTATCTAAGTTGATGCCTTGTCGCGGCGTGCGCTTGAACGGATTTTCGAGTTACTGTCAACTCTTCATTGTTGAATACAATGTCTCGTGGACTCTTAACCTCCCGAGGTAAACCGTACCAGCTGGCATTGTTCGGAAGCAGCAACGTCCAAGTCATAAAGCCGTGTGCTTGCTGGCGTCTAACTCATATTTACGGCCCTCCAAACATGGCGTTTTGAATCAACACAAAATATCAATGTCACTAGCAACAAATTTAAATCATGGACTCCAAGTAAAAGGTGATCTTTCTGGTATTTTAGTCATCTAAGTATTTCTGAAAGTTTCACTTCTATAACTTAATTTTTTTCTTGATGCAAACTTAGTTAATGCGGTTACGGTATTTTTCCTCGATCAGAACCCACGAATAGGACCGAGAACACACACACGAATACGACATTCGATCTGATGTCGGCAGCAAGTTGCGCAGTGCACTCAGCGCCCACAAATCATCTAATTTAAAATAAAGCACTTTTAGAACGAAAAATAATTTAAAAAGTGTTGTTTATTCACTTGACAAGCGCTTCGTGATCATGCTCGAAACAATCATAGGAGACAGATGAATGAGGGAAATTATAGTCTCGAGTGCAAACAAAGAGCTTCAGTCGAATAAAACTCTTGTCCAGTGGATTGACTGTTGAAGATTCACAGGCGTTTCCTGTAACAGGACTCTGCTGGAACCTTTGAAAATTGCCCGTATGTGAACAAAAAATAAACGAGCACGATGTAAAAAATGCGTAGAATGCGCTCCTCGGGTGCTTGCCATCCTAATCAGTCAGCTGAACGGCGATTGGCTGTTTAATACTCTCAGATCAATCCTAGTTTTTCATTGGACGAGGAACCCTCCAATATGGGTAGAGCGTATTCAAGGACAGCTGTGCGTAGGCCGAATTATCGCTATATGTGTGGATTGTATATCAGCTCACGCACAGCTCAAGCGCGCCTAGTTTTGATTCACCTAGGGAGGCGTATGCTGGTGGAGCAGCTCCTTCCAGCACGTAGTAGCGTAGTCGCTTTTTAGCCCCCATAAAAACAGCCAAGTAGGGGACAAAGTCCTATATGAAGTGCCCAGGGGTTTTAGAGTGAATCGATTTGTTTGACTCCCTTTGCACTACTTTTCCTCAATCTGTCTTTTTCTAGTCGATTCTTTAAATTCTGATTGTGCGCGTCGTCTTCCCCTGACTTCCTCCCTGCGCATGACCGTCAGAGCGGTTACTTTGTGAACCTTTGCTCACACGCCAGTGGTCGGCGATCCTTGTATCCGATTTACCGTGACTGTGGAGCAGCAGCGAATCGAGCGATGGTCAAGTCCGCCTGTCGAGAACTCGACCGTGTTGGTCCAGCTCCAAGGGAGACTGAGCCGAGGTCGCGTTATCCGATATGATGCCGAGCTGAATATGTGCATTGTACGTCTGGATTATTCCAATCGTGTTGTGAACAAAGGTCTAGAGGATATATTTCCCGACGATCCCAACCTTTGCTCGGATGCGAGTGCGAGCGCCTCGGCGACCGCAGTATCGACGACAGCATCAGAGGAAGCTACATGTAGCATTAGCAGCAGTGGCCAGACAGGAAATGAACTGCCAGTGGCACCCGCTACGGCGATCCTGGCCAGGACTGTCTCTCTGCATTCCGTGATAACTTCCCACACCGAGTCGTAAGTACTACTGGCTGTTATATACTCAATTTCGATCACATGCTAAAGTTTGCTCTGACTCTTTTATATGGGGTAACTGTAGAAGCTGCTTCCACTTAGCTATAACTTCCCCTACATACTGCAGGCACATTCTGTTCCTTAGGATTCATCAAATGGCCTCAGTCTTACCATCTGTTAGTTTATTGATATGTTTATCTAGGCGATGCACAAACCCTTTCTTTCAATCTAGTTCCTCGTTCATTTAGATGTTCATCCTGATGGCGCCTTGGCCCTTTTTTATGATTTCTTACCAACAGTCGTCTAAGTTTACTAGCGCAGTCTTTGCCTTCAATTGGGCTTACGGGTAGACACGTGCAATCTTTGGCCGGCGCGCACATGTGCCACACGATTTTGGGCTCGGTCAAATTAATCTGGACTGAGTTCCGTTTAAGCAAGTATCATTGTGGAGTCTCGTACGCAGCGAAGCCTTCTTTAACGCGTCTGTTCCCTAGAACATGGGCATAAATATATAAACAGTGTTGGCTGCGTATTGAGTTTAGCACTTAACTGTTTTTGTACGGCTTAACTTGCAAACAGACCAAAAACTGGAGTTAAGATTGACACCGTTAGTGTTGATGTGAGTTAAAAAGTGTAATCGATGGTTGTTATCAGCCCTTAAGGGTTCTTTCCTTCATGGTTCTTGTTTTTGCATGTGGAAAAAAGGGCATATAGGACACTGTCTTTTGAAATATATTGGCTAAGCCATTTATTTTGGAACGGTAATATTCCATTTGCTTTAACATATTCAGGTAAAGGACCACTAAGATTTAGCGCAAAACACACCTCACAACTGCATTTAGACTCTGTCTCCGCATTACATTGTAGAGAAAAAACGTATTTCACGTTGTACGATGATTATATCCCAAACGTTCGTGGAAACATAAGGGCAGATAATGCCAATCCTTCGCATCTTTTAGACACATACGTCAGTTGGGCGGTTACAAATCATGTAGTGGAATTGAGAATGCACAGGAAACAGAAGGGGGAACAATTCTGATTTTTCCTCTTCATTTGAGTACTGAAAAACGTTATTAATAACCTTCGATCTGTAGTAATCGTGTCATTTGAACCAGTCTTTTGAAAGCGTAGAGGGATTTGCAGGGGCTGGCATGCTCTCGTAGTTCTCCTTAGAATAAGTAAACAAGGTCACCTGTACTGTGAGCGCAAACGACAGGTGGGAATGCCCATCACCGACACAGACCTTCGGACAACGCCTCTTTAAGCTAAGTTAGCCTATTGTTTATGTAAGAAAACACAGACGCACACAAGGGCGTTAACGGACACGTGCTGAGCCAGACAGGCCCTCAGCGTCTAGGAAAAGGCAACACAATCAGCGGAACATTTG
Source organism: Spirometra erinaceieuropaei (assembly GCA_902702965.1). Lineage (NCBI taxonomy): Eukaryota > Metazoa > Platyhelminthes > Cestoda > Diphyllobothriidea > Diphyllobothriidae > Spirometra > Spirometra erinaceieuropaei. The sequence goes on along the minus strand of CACRXP010000093.1, from coordinate 1,414,795 downwards.
AAAACGATTGTTGGGCTGCCCGAGTACATTGAGTGCTGAAGTATCACACTATGTGGGAACCTGACAGTTTGAATAAATGGCATTGATAGAGGCATTTGGGCTAAAAAGAAGCCGTGAAATCGAACAAAATGCCAGTCAGAATATGACCTTCAGAGGTTCCATTCTAAAGTTTTCAAATTATGGCACTTTGAAATCTAACCCATATATTGTAAGGCCAATTTTATTGTTGAATACCGTTTAATAAGCTTGCCTTTTATAAATACCTAATTCAGTAATTCAAACCAGCACTACGCGTTTCTCCCTTTTGGTTCGCTGGAGGCTTAGTTTGATATCCACTAAAATAACTGCAAAGAACGCGAGTGCCATTCTCTCCATATTTTAATCGATTTCATTTAATTTATTATCCGGAGATAACTGGTTTAGATGTGAATAAACGCCGCATGAACTCGTTCGCATGTACAAACGTCTCATGCAAACGGTAATTTTAATAATCAGTTAGCATAGTCATGTAGAAGTCCAACCTAATAAGTGGTATTTGTCAAAATAAGTTACTGATGGCTCCCAAATTTCACAAACTAGGTGCGTTCACTCGCATGGATCACGAGTTACACCACAATCGGCGAGAGTAAACCCCATCACTGATCTGAATTCTTGATGAAGTGTAGTCTCAGGGCACATGATGTTTCCAGGATAAATACTCGTGTTATCAGATGTGTGATTAAGAGAATATATTTGCGTTCTATCCGACATTAACCGAATATGAACGAGACAGCAGCTATTGGTCTGTCACGTTACATCGCACACCTAAGTGACAGCTATAATGTAACAAAAACAGCGGAAGACAAAGTCATTCTCTTTTGCATCTCTCATCTAGCAGTTAGCACGGAAAAGGGATGCCTAAGATATATATTTATAAGTCGCAATGAGACTGATACTGGAAATTATAAACTATAGTAAGGCATGGTTCATATTGACCCAACTGTGACAAACGCGGCGCCTCTGTGGGATTCGAACCCACGACAGCTGAGTTTTTCACAGTTGGGTCAATATGAATTATTCAAAATCTGCCAAATCTTCTATGAATAATGTACAGATTTTTATACTTCTGTAAGTTCCTATCATTCTCATGGATTCAAAATTGTCGTGACACGTAACTTATAAGCATTTTTGTAGAATCGTATAATTTTCATACGTTGAACATCAGCTTCTTTCGTCAAGCTCGAGCTTCAACTTTGTTCAATAAACAGTCATACTTTTAATAGAAGCACCATTGTGCAGTGAAGCTGGAATTGCAATTCATTTGTGAACCGTTATTTCTTGGCGAACTGAAGGACTGACATCACATCACTTTCAAACGTGAAAGCGCCCCCTTCCGTTTTGCAGTCGGAGAAAATCATCCTACTTCACTTTCATTTTATTCTGAATAATCAAGACCACCCGTTTCTGCTCTTTTGTCTCTGATGATGGATTCGAGTAGGAATCCGAAACGTCAGGCTAATAAAGCTCTTGTCCCGGCGATCGTGTCTCCTTCTTCAAAAATCAAGACCTCATTTACTAGGAGGTAGGCCTGTGGTCGAGGCGGGAAATTGTTTCATTAAAGAATATTCGAAAACCAACTGACTCGGGTTCAGGACCCATCAAGGCGACTGGGGTTGGGTGAAAAAACGGTTTTTGGGTTTCCTTGTCTTTTTCGGCAATAATTTTCGATCGCACTACCTACCCTTTTACTGTTCCGATTCTTTCTACTAAGTTGTTTTTTCTTTAAAATGTTCTTGACTTTCAATCGGCGTCTGCCAGTATAGAAGCCAGTATACCAGCCAGTAGTAAACAGTCGTTTATAGCAGAAATATGTTTCGCAAGATACAGAGTTTCATGGTCTATCCTACAACGAGCCAGGTTTGAAAACATTGAAAGATACAGAGAGTGACCGATCTTATGAAATGCTGGCTGGGATTCCGAAATGCGTTTTCGATTAGGAAGGGTTACTTCGGTGACGTTGTAATACGGACTGCCATATTGCATAAACCTATAATAGTTCAGACTCGTTAAGATGTTAACTTTTCAATTCACTACTTTCCGGCCTCCTGTAGAAACCATATCTGGCACAAAATGGCTATTTAAGTGGTATGATTTTTTCATCTTGGCTTTCGATGCCTCTATAAATACAGATATATTTTATGGAAAACACGCGTAAAAGGGTGCTTTTTCGCTCATTTTGTAGTAAATTACGCCTTCTTCAAATATACTGTTTCGAATGAATACGTTCGATCTTCTACTGTGAAGTGCAGTTAGATAAAAAAAAAACTAAACTTCATTTTGATACTGGTGCACTCGAATGCTGAAATCCGTAGGTTGTTGTCAGGAATCAATTTATTTTCACAGCAGGCTGAACCACGGAACCGCCGGCAATTCAAGCGTCCAAATGTGCTTGCCGGAAATTATTTACTGGGTTTAAGACCCAGCTGCTTTCATCAAAAATTATTCCTTGATAGGTTTCCTGAACGCACCGAAATCCAATTTCTATTCTAAAATACCGCATAACTGCCCGGTTTAGAAGTAAATTCTTTCTAGACACTTCTTATGTAATAGAATGTCGTATGAATTTATGCGACAAGAGACCCCTAAGCATACGCACTCACCCAGTGACGTTTATATAGACAAAGCAAAAGTTAATATATCTTTCCCTTAAGTGAACTGTCGTCAGTGAAGACGATGCTGGTCACTAGCATTTCAGTAGGTGTAAGCGCTACTCCTCTCTCCATGTTGTTGTTAACTTTTTACTGTCGTGCTATCGCATCAGGTCCAGATCAAAACTACAACTGATCTTGTATCCAGGATCTGGTCCATATTCATTCCCGGCGCGCATGTTAGAACAAAAGTCGGGTTATCAGTCCGACGAACCAAGATTTCGCGAATGAGCCTTCACATGAGCAGTTATACGTGGTTTAAGATGAGCTCATCGCTATCTGGTTTTTCTGTTTTAGAGAGAGAATTGTGCCACCATTTTTATATCGTTACTGACAGTTTCTGTACAACAATAGGGTCGGACGTTTCATATCCGATGTGCGTTTTGGACTGGACGTTTTTGTGCTCGTTGAAGGAACAGAGCAATTAATAAGTTTGACGCTTTCGCCGAAAATCGGCAAAAAAGTATGAGGACAACTTGTGTTAAATATCTAGAACTTGAAGGACCTGAAGGCTCACGAAATCTGAAGCTTAGTACTCCTTGTAACATTTAATTTCCATCCACAATTCCGGCACATCGTTAGGCCTTGGCTCCATTTCTCACCCTAGTGTGACTTTGTTAATTAAAATATACAGAAATTCGACTGAATGATAGACATTTATTCCCAACCAACTAGTTCATCCCATCATTGATAGTTCGTAATTTCCTGGCTTCGGCGTAATCGATCTTTTGCTTATTTCTTCTTCATTCAGTACAGGACGTTTTGAAGCGCAACGCAAGTCTATGTTATGTTGTTCCATGGTGCTTCGTGTGTTTAGGTCGTGCCGGGTATCGTGAAATCAGTCGGCCTTTGAACTTAGGCAAGGAGATTAAGGAATGTAGAAGGGCCCGCGGTGTCGGTCTCAAAAACCAGGGCCTTGAGTGTTTTGCACTACTCTAAACCTTTACAGCAGTTCGCTGTCGCTCTCCGGATTCAGCCTATAATGCAGCTCTTTCAACGCACACAAGTACGGTGACTTTAGACTTGAAGCATCACGCGCGCTTCACGACGGGTGGAGGTGAATGAGAAGAAGTCAGCAAGCTGGATCCCAGGGCTCTTGTACGTACAGGTAAACTTGCATAATCTCATCGATTTTATTGCCGACCCAATATCAGGTTCGAGGTAGGAGTGAAGGGGTTTTTTAAAGGCTTCATCTCATAGCTGGTCAAGATGCCTATGGGTTGAAGTGATTACCTAAGCATCCTGGATGTCAGTGTTCGTTGTTGAATCGAAACATCGACTGCTGTTAGAATGTTGGGTTGCGGCCAAGTCCGTCCTGTGGTGATGTGCTAGCCGCTAAATCCCCTGCTATTACGGTCAATTTTGTAACCGGCAGCTCTTTCGAAAAACCTGCTTCGGCTCTCTGTTCCACTGGCGGTTTCACTGAAGTTATTTTTGTACTGTCCTTTGTTCTTTTGCACATCCAGACGTCCCGAAAGTTGACAAGACAAATGACCAGGTCTCGGCTGTGCAGTATCACTGTCTGCCCGACCACCCGGCCGTTTGTACGTCATCGGCGACATCAAGCGTAGGTCAAGCTGGCACGCTGAGAGTTGGGGCATAGGGTACTGCGTGGTAGTACATTTTTATGTCCGTATGTTAAAGCACTTGCAACTCTGCCAACCCCTATATTTATGCAACGGAGAATCATAGAAAGTGTTATCCCCTGCGCACCATCTAAGATGGCTTTCTGCTCACGAGGTTAATGGGATTGCACTGATTTCGAGCGACCACTTCAAGGTTTAGATGAGAAAAGTAGATTTTATAAACTTTCGCCGCGATTTTCTCCTGAATCAGAAATATACGATAAGTGGCGTTAGCGGGCACCTTTTTGGATATTCTATCAAAAAGACCCTTTTGGTGGAATTGGAATTAATAAAATGACGGGCTTAGTTTGCCATTTTCCCTGTCTCCGGGAGTCTCCACCAGCGACCTTCTTCTCATACTTGCGAAGTCACTTCACCTTTGCCATTTCTCACAGGGAGTTTGAGGGCGGCTTAAATGCGCACATATATGTTGTTTTTCACTAAATGTACAAGACTGGATGAACTAAGAAGTCAGACATTACACAGAAACGAAAAATACAGGACAAGAGAAGAACCATGAGAGAGAAATAATGCGAAGTGTGAATCTGAAAACGAAGGAGATGATTATGATTACGGCGACGGCGACGGTGACCACGCTCGTGAGCGGTTGTGATCCTTATCGCATTCGTCGTCACCTTAGTAGTTGTTCGACTGTGTACCCTATGAAGATTTGTGATTTTTGTTTGTGGCCTTACAGAAAGTTCACATGACTTTTATGGGAAACGTTATCGTGCTAGCTTCGATAACAGGCCTGGTTAAATAGAACCCGAAACTCCGAGTTCACGAATCAGTCATCGTAGTTTCCGTTGTTTCATCGTATTTTTGTTTTCACCTACTACGGTTTTCTCAGTCAGGTTTCTATTATCAGCGCTGCCCGCGTTGTCAAGTCTTTCATTTGGCACTCAGCGTTCTTTTGCTCAAAGGCAGTGTGAGAGTCTGTGATACCAATGAGGAGGACATTAGAGCACCTAAATACTGTCTATCTAGTGTACCATGTTCCTACGTTCTGCACTGTCACATGCTCCTCTCGTCCATCATGTGGTTTAGTTTCCCGTCACCCGAGAAGAGCCACTTTCACACCGCAATAACCTGTCATGTTTCGGAATTAGTAGTCGCAGTCATTCACCGGCTCCGCCCGGACTAAAAACAATAAATCCATAATCATTGCATGCAAACACAACTTCCTGAGTCCAATTTAGTAGTTCCGATGCTTTATTCCCCATTGAGGATGATGTAAATCCCTTATAACTCACACAAATTGGGCGGTACGCGTACTCATAATTTTAGTAATGACAGATATGGCCGGGAGCCTAGAATCGCAACCCCTTGCCTTTGTGCTATTTTCAATTGTATTCAACGTTCGAAGTTTTCATGACACATATTATTAGGGAGAGACGTGAAGGAGTTGAGCAGTTAATACCTTTCCCTCCTGATGAAGTATTCTAATTTATTTGCGTCTGTTTGGTGCGACTAAAGGGACTTGGCTGTTCGGTACTTTCTCTGTGGTTCTTGGCACAACTATGGGTTTTAACTTAGGACTTCGGCGTTCGTTTTGAAACCTTGAATAAACTTGAGGTAGAACTTCCAAAATCTAAATTGCAAGATACCGCTTCAGATCATGAAAAGTCCAGTTCTAACTGCATTTTCCTATGTTGACTAATTAATTATCAAACCCGACTTTGTCACTCTGTTCACGCTGATATCAACGCCGCATCAACTTGCTGCTCTGCTTATCCAGGCCTCGGTCGCCTGTGGTCGACTTCTCTATTATATCTTCGTTCAGATTTTGGTTATTATAGGCAGACTAACGCATCCAGAATTGCAACCGCCGCTACTTGCGAATCGGCTATCAGAGAACTGCTTGAAACCCGGACTCTTTCGTCACTTATTGGCTGGCACACCGAGTTTCATATTTTACCCGGTGTATTTGAATATTTACAACAATTCAAAATTTTGGCCAATGACTCGAAAGTCCGGCACTGTACGGATGCCATGCCTTCATGCGTAAATGAAATTACAGAGAGTAGCATGTGTTCTAGTGCTGTCAAAGGCGCACCATACCTATCTACAGGCACTTTCATGCGGTCAAACAATTGTTATTGTGTGCACAGTATATACAGTGGAGGGGAGACGACAGACTCGGGATAGGTTGATGCAGAACTGTTTCGGACTCTTTTGCCTTCATTCAGCCGACCATAGCCCTGACCAGCAGCTGGGACCAGAATCACAAACATGCGCACAGACGCACCTGACGCAGATGGTCCACCACTGGGGTCGACCAAATGGGTCATAAGCACTTGATTGGACCGAAGTTCGTCAGTGCGTCGCAACTTGCTACTCTCTGTAGTTGTATATATGCTGTCTCATAAAAGTTTAGCTGAAATTCTGAAATGCGCTTTCAATTCGAAAAGATTAGTCATGCAGGCTTGTTGATTTAATGCTTGCGTAGCATATTCCCAGAATATTTCAGTCACATCGGAATGCCGCCCATTGAACGGACTTCTCTCCGGCCGTCTGAAAAATTAACTTTGTAAAACTAACTACTTAGGTAGCCTGAATTTTACCATAGATTTGCGATTCCCTTACAAATCCGTTTATATCGTACATATCTCGCGTACTTTGTACATATACCACTATACGTAGTGCCAGCGTCGAGGTGCCCTTGCCAACAGTCTTTCAGCACAGCGAGTGTTATTATCCTCTCAATATTAGATGTTAGCTAAATTCTAACTCTCGATCAATTAAGAAGTAGTTTGTCTTTTTTATAACAAAAAATTTGCACCAAGGGGAAAGATTCGCATCTCAAGGGATCGCTCAAATGTCCTCGGCTTTAAACTGACTGTTGAGGTTTGTGCAGTTGGATTCCTTTTAGGACTGATGTATTACAATTGCATACAAATAATTTGATGTGCTACTGTCTCCTCCCTAGCAAAATATAACAATGCTATGCTTATGATCGGTTTGACGGATTACAGCAAATGTATGACCTATAACATTGTTAAAACGTCTCCTTAACGGTCCGCAGATAGACAATGCTGTTAAGATGGATTCTCCTTCGTTTAGGTCACTTGAATTGAACAGATGTTCGATACGTTTGATGCGGAAATTTGCATCTTTGAAGCAAGTTTGGCAGATAACTCTGTGGCACGATAAGCATCACGATTATTTCTCATTTATTCTTTACAGTATTAGTAATATTGGTATCCCATTTAGTGGGCACTATAATAGTGCATACATTTTCAATGACCAGAACCTGAATCGACAATACTGCCCACGTGCTATATTCACCATCCTAGCACACGAAGTATCAAAGTAACTCTATTATTCCAGCCATTACTGAAGTCAAGTATGTTGGCCTAAGCATCCACTCGGGAGTTTCTTGAAGTCCAGAGAAGCATGGTAAATCGAAAACGCCTTCTCTCACTCCGTCTGAACATTGAGCTCTTTCCAGGGAATGCACGACAACTTTTATACCCGATCAGCATTGGTGGAGACTCGAGATACACCCACTGCTGAGCACAAAAAGCCGACTCACGAAATGCACATTAAGCAATGAGCCCCTTTACGAGATAAAACGCCCTCGGTAATATTTCTAGTGGGTTTCTGCTAGTAAGGAGGCAGCATGACCTTCACATTGCATTGCCACATTCTCATTTTGGGGTCATTCGCGTGCAAAAAGAAAATGAAATTTTAGTCATATTTTTGAAAATCAAGATGTTTTTTTGCGGTTACTTTTAAACATTAATGGTAGCCGGTAGGATTGAACCTACTCCGAGCCTACCGTGTCGCGTTGCTTGTTCGTACGTAAACTCTAGTCTTCACGTAATTAGTCCCCGCAAACTAAGGGCACTTATTTTGTCTTAACCATGTAATTTGTAACGAGAATCAGGGCTAGTGGGAAAAGACGCAAGTCCCAAGTTTTCAGTGGAAAGACAATAACCGCACGTCATTGGAGTTGCAGGCGAGCTGGACCACATATTCGACTTAGTCAGTGCAGTTACTGGTGATGGCTGATAAAACGTTAGACCGAGAGATGTCTGAGACCTGAATTTTCGATTGCTTCCGCATTTTCGATTGCTTCCGCACCGCGGGCTGCTTTCCGTCGATAAGTCGCCGACGTCTCTCTCAACCATCGTTACCGCGCGAGAACGCTAGTAACCGACGCAAAAGCTGATACAAGAAGAGGCATCTAGTTGTGGTAACTGTCTGCAGGGCATGTCGACGGATAGATCCCAAAAACTGAGGCAAATATAAAAACTGGGTCAATTCCTGTCAACAGGAACTTTTCATTAGGAGACATGACATATGCATTAGGCATTTTTGTTTAAATTCTTACATTCAGTTCTTTAGACAGAAATAAGTTTCTGCTTACTTTTTTGCATCAAAAACCAGTAATGGGAGAATTGAAATGACATTAGCGTCAAGTACACTTACCTTATTAACATTGTTGTAATACCAATTACTGAATCCTGATTAGCCTGCCCATGAGGAAGAAACTCAACTCTAATAGTAAATACACATTACTGCTGAAATTGGATTTTCATGGTCATTAAGGCCCTCAAAAAACTCTAAAATAACAATACTGACAAGTAAACAGCCTTAATTCATAATTCCTCGTTATCGTGTCGCAGATGGCTGGTACCGCTATCCCCTCGAAGTTCGGCATTTGAGGACTAAAATGGAGATACCGTTGACGGACATAGACAACGCATTATCTCATTTTTAGTAAGGACTGAAGATGACTAGAAAACGTCATTTTTGCAGTCTGGAATCATCTTGCATTTGCATATGTATGAACAATCAAAACACTAATTATCGTTCTTCTCAGTACGGACTCGAATTAGACACCACATTAAGCTTTTCACAAACCGCTGTTTTGGGGGGTGTGCATGTCATCGGTGAAAATTTAGACGACAGAATCAATTGATCCACGTAACTTAATCTCTGATTTTTAGCCGATGTCAAAGTTAATTGGTTTTGTAACAAAAATGTAAACTCTAGGTCGTTCGTGATATGAAATTGAACTGCCACAATTTTAAAACCTGTAATATGAGACAAATAAACGCGTACTGCATTGAGCCCATTGCCCAATATTTTATGGTTGTATAGAGCAGCGGAAGACTGCGAAGTTGATCCAAGGAGAAACTAGTTAACAGTTTCTATTCCAAGCTCCGCTCTGTGGGAGAATCCCTGGTAAAGTCGCACGGTCTCTGTTTTTCGCACCTAAGCAGGGATTTGAAAGGCAAGAGGTTGCACCACCTACATTCGGACACATGCTTTTTAGAAATCGAAATCAGTGCGTGCATTTTCTACCGTTTGTACAGTTCTACAGTCATCTCACGGCGCTAGCTCGCGTGCCTATATCGCGTAGAATGTCTCCCCACTTTAATCATAGTTGCTCTCATAACTTTAACGGAGGGTGCGTTCTCATTTTACATGCACTTTGACTCACTCAGAGGTGTGCCACAATGCTTTCTCTTTTAACATGAATTCAAGTTAACAGACTTGCACGCGAACGTCTTGCCGGTTTACTTTTTTAAGAATTAAGAGTTTTGACATGCATCATGATGTCACAACATAATAATTAGGTTAAACGGATAGAAGCGAACAGGCGAGTTCCAGGTAGCAGTTCTGAAGACGGAGATGCGATCACTGGAACAAGACATTCATTGGCCTGACGTTTCGGATTCTCACTCGAATCCATCATCAGAGACATTCGCAGATAAAGGGGATGGTAGCACAAGGAGTGCAGCATTTATAGCACATGGCTGCCGTGGGACCGTATGCGCGCTGTAATTAACAGCTCTCGCAATCACCGCCGGGGTCGTAATTGATGTGGTGGTGGCTTGTCAGTCCGAGTCCGAGTCGTTAATTGCCGTGATTTCGTCATCCGTGCTAGATGCTGGTGTGACGATTGCCCGCGCCCTTCCCACGTGACTGATTCCCCTGCGCAGGGAAAAGCTCAGCACGGAATATGGTACCGGAAGGTCATTGCGCTTGTTGATGGATTGCTGGCCTGAGAACCATGGCTCGAGCAGCTCGCGGCTCACGCGGCTTTCACCCCTTGCGAGGATTGCGGCCTCGTGAGAATCCGAAAAGTCAGGCCAATAAATTTCTTGTTCCAGTGATCGCATCTTCTTCTTCTGGATTAGGTTAAGATTATTTGTGATTCCTGGTCACAAATATTTAAGCGCAGCCTGATTATACGAACAGGCAGGTTGTAGTTGTATTGAAAGTGACAGACAAAAAAATAAGTTTGAAACAAGAAAGTGGACCACTAAACAGAATGAGCAGTCAAGAAAGTTGATAATCAATAAAATTCAAAACAATTTTCACCTGCCAGAAATCCACAGCTTTCATGAAATTATGCCAACCCCGCTGTATCTAATATTCATTGTCCTCACATCTATGATGTTCGGTCGTGTTTCCCTGTGTCACTGTTAAGTTTTTTAAATCGAATCCGCAAGGTGTTAGGTGCCAAATTCTACTTACTCTTACTCCCTACAGAGTTAAAAACGTATATTGTATTGTTCTACACAGACCAGGCAGTTAGACATTATAACACTACTTTCATGAGGTCACGATAACAAATATGAAAATATAACATAATTTTAATCGATTGACAAAGTGTCCTTTTATACTTAGTCTGGTTCTTTATAAGCTTTTTAAGAGGCAACGGCTGTCCAAAACGAACAGTCACTTTATTGAAATCTTTGGTTCTTGGGTAATTTATTTTACTTCTCTCACTTAAAGCTGAAAAATATCGGGAATATTTTTATGCACCACAACACATCTAGTACTTAACGCCTTCACTCATATATTTTGAACTTATGAGAGCAAAGTTCATAGTTTATATTTTGAACAAAACAACGACACCCAAATTTGTGATCGACAATCTTTGGCTGTTCTTCTTGTATGTTGTGCTGAGCCACGGTTTGATAGCATTCAGCTTCATTGTCTCCCAATACGTTTTCCATGTCGAAATATTCTGTCGACACGTATCACTCAAAAATGCTGCTAATCCCCGTCTTGCATATTCTGTCGGCCTTCGTCAGATGGTGAAATCAGATTATAATGCGACAATGCCCTTAATAATTACTTATGACATGTTCCGTTGACCCCCGCCAAGTTCGTTCAGTGTGAATGCCTGGCGATGATGGGTTATCGAAAAGTCTTTAGATGCAGGCTTGGCGCTGAGCCATGCAGTTCATCATCCTTACTGAGGCCCAGTACGGAGTACTTGAGCTCATTTCTGAATCTCCACCCTTTACCGAAAACTATTTCGTTTTCTAGAGGTTCCAATAGTGTGCTAGTGGTCGTCTTGTCCTCTAAGATTCTTACACTCCACTTAAAGAACGCATTGCTGATGCACAAGAATAGTTTAATTATTTTTGACAGTGGACAGGTAACGTGAGATTAAAACTTGTAAACAAGCAAGTTTGTCACGCGCCCAATGTACCCGAACTCCCTTCTCTTCATTTATCCTGTCCGGCCTCAAACAAAAGTGGAAAGTCGTTTGTATAATACGCGATTTTGGACAAACAACTTCGTCTTATTCATCCCATTTTTCTAGTTAAGCTTGAAGAGGTGCGTTTTCTAGTTACTTTAAACTTTATTCATTTTTCTTCGAGAAGGGAAAACAAGCATTTCGTTCACGGTAAGACGTAAACAATTGATTCAATGTTGGCGGTGTCAAGATCTGACTATGTTAAATGTCCTTCTTATTCCCTAATGACATCAGCCTTTCCTTTTTGAAAATAACTGCTTCTTTGCTAGTCAGATACGTCAACTTCCTTTGCTTATTGAGTGATTGTAATGAGTACAGGCGATGACATATAAAAGGAGTTTTAAGCATTGAAGAACGGCATTGGCCAGTGGAGCAGTATAAAAACGATGTGCGAATGTGAGCGCCTGGTCGTATTTGGACTCAATTCACTATTCACTTACAAATAAGGAAGGACACTGACCGAACTCCGCAACCCCTTTTTGATCTTTCCGAGCTTTTGAACTCGAAAAAAGTCCATTATTGAAGATGACAGCCGTAACAAAACAAGTGACAATTATAGAGCTTATTTGGCAATTAACGATAACTTCTGCAGATCTATAGGCGACCGCCCTGAACTAGATATACGGGCTCATGAGTGACATGACGTTTGACTGGCTTCTTATCGAACGTATAGGCTTCCACCGACCACATTTGGTCTTGCTTTCGATTTAAATAAGTACCTTGGTAGTCGTAAGATTCGTCTCGTGACCCGTTTTGACAGTGTGGACAGGCAATTGTGGTACTTCGTCTTACCATAGCATAGTCGAGCCTTGCTCCTGCTCCTCTTTTGAGTCCACTGGGGACAAACAGGTAGGCATCGGCCTATCAAAGTCTTCGCATAGTCAATCTGCACAAATCGGTCATGGAAATGTCAACCCTCACGTATCTTCTTTTCCCGGTTGCTGAAATGAGACTGAGTCTGTTTGGGGAGCCTTCTCACACCATCTCGTTTGTGGATCACTGGATGATTGATGTGAAAACCTCTAAGATTCGTGATGATCTAGTTCACTATGATCAACCTGGAATTGATTGAAAATGGTAGACGAATTCTCCTACCCCAAACATTGAAGGTGCGTTTGCTGAAAAATTATATGACCCGGTGTTTCAGTCTTCTCTCTCTCTCTTATGCGTCGTGTGGATGAAAACTGAACAGTGAGCGCCTACGAAATTTCATATTCGAAGAAATACCCTGATACAATCGGTCTCATGGAAAAATACTTTCAGGCGAAAGCAAGATCTCGCTTCTCTGCGCTGAAGGCGACGAGGTCAAGTGGTTGTACGCAAAAAAATGCAATTGGGAATGAGCTGTTGTACTTTGAGTGGTTGAGAAAAAGTTGGCCTAACTCCTAACCCAAACCTCTAACCCTAACCCTAATCCCAGCAATCTTGTGTCCAGCAGGTGGGGCTACCTAACGACATCTTACCACGGCTTTCTACTAAAGTGAAATTAAAACAAGTCTCAAGATCTACGGATGCTTTGAATGACTCGCTTATTAATCTAGTTCTATTAAGGTCTTCAAAATTAGCATGATGAGACGCCGTGGCTACGCTGTCGTATGCAAACCCCGCCGCCTAGGTGACCTGTGACAAAACGCGACAATGAAAGTACTGCTCCCTAGGATCCGTCTTATCGATCTCCTCTTGTTTGGATTATACTACAAGTTTTAAAATATAAGGGGTCTTTGGTACGACAATTTCATCGAATTCTATCGTATCCTCCCAACAAGACGAAGTCTATCAATGCCAATTAAGCCATTCTTGAGTCCGTACACTTATAGTCTGGTTGCGTTTGAGGGTGTAACTCCTCCATCGCAAATTTTGAATTTGGACTTTGCTAGCTCATCTGAGTATATGACGGAAGTAAAGACTTTATTAAAATGCATAGACCTGGGGAATCATCTTCCGATCTAGATGAGGCGAATCTGTCGGTAAATACTTCATAACTCCCTCAGTTCGTTGCACGGCGAAACGATAAGTTAAGTGGCCTTCGAGCTGGTTTTCTTAATTTTGTTTCTCAGGTAGCACCTATAACAGATTTCAATTGGCATGAACAAATAAATATTTTCTCTCGCAAGTTGTACGCATTCGCTGAAACGCATGCCTAATTGTTTAAAATGAGACTTTTCACGAATCACAAACCCCAAAGTTCGATGATGTTCCACTATTTCTCTCCTCTTAATCATACTTCAAATTATATGTAGTGTTTGCGACATGGTCAGTGGATGTCGACCTTGTCTCGGGATGATATCAGAATAAATCCGTTTATTAACGCCTATAACTCCCGTAGCAACCACTCCAACAGTTGGACCTTCTGGCCTCTTCATCTTAGAATGTGTTAATTTCATACAGCACATGAAAGCGTCCGTGAAATTTAAGTGATTGACTGTGTTCTGGCCGTCTATCTGGTCCACTGTCACTTGCGTTGTTTCACTCCTGAACCACTAGGTAGTTCGAACATTTCTTTTCGAAAGTCAGGACGCATCAACAAACTCCACTGTCGAAACATTTAAAGTTATCGGTGAAGCATAGTAAAACAAGCCCAGGTTGAATCCTTGCGAAGACGATTAGTTCTTTGAAAAAGTGGTGTCGCAGAGTTTGTTATCTCGAAGACCTAATTTCATATTTACTGCCTCTGTTCGAAAGGGGATATACTCGACAATGCGAAAAGCAAACTGATCACTTTCCAGCCGGCCCCTTCCGTTTTTGACCGAGTTGCATAAATCTGGAGTTCTGAGTAAAAGGTAGCCGAATTCTCATTCCTCCTTAAACCATTTTCTTTGGCTGCATAATGAAAATAGAGTAAAAATGAACAAACAAGTGTAGGGTAAATGAGGAGTTACATTCTATAGCTGTTGAATTAGTGAAGTTGTCTAGCTGTTGACACTTCATAGGAGATATAGACTTCCGATTTCAGTTGTCCCCACGTCTCAAACCTCATAGTTCTAGAATAGGGCATCTGAACTCAAGATTTCTGAAATGTTACCGACAGTTTGAGAGTTTTGTTAGTCTAACCTCTGAATTAACGGCTTGCTATATGCCGCATTTTCGAATTTTAAGCGCCTACACTTAACTCATCATTTATCTGTTCTAACAATGAGCAAAGAGTAATTCCCATGAACACTAGTTCACAAGTCAAGCATTTGAGTCGAAGATCCAAAAATTCTTTTCATGCAAGAATTCAAGTCTAAGTTCGTGACAAGCATAGAAACGGTGGGCGTTCTAAGACTACCTTCAAGTTTGAGGAGGTACGCTTCGATAGTTCTCAGTCTGTGGCACTTAAGAGAGGAATCGAGCTCTAGCTTGCACCGTCCTCTGTCAATTTATTGCTTCATAAGTGCTGCGAGCGGTGCTTTCAGAATATTAAGATACTGGAATGCCTGACCCCACTTGCCCGTTCGTTGCCGGTACATCTGTTTGCCAGAGAGCCCCTTGTAGTAGTCCTTCATCTAACATCTTCGCAAGGCTTCCTACAATTTGGGGCATCTGGGCCGTTTGCGCAACTGGACGCTTTTACTGGTAAAACTCGCAATCCTTCTGAACATCCAGCGTTTTTTGTTGTTGTTCACTTTTCAGTTTGAGAGTTAATTGAAGTTTGCATGCTTGACGGTTCACGTGGGTCCTTTCAACGGTCATCTGAAATACCGGGAGGCCTTTACATATTGTTCCTGCCCTAAACTTAGTATATTTTTGCATTTTTGACTACAGGAAATTGTTTAAGACAAAACGAACTGCTTATAGGATGTTTGGCCTGAAAGATACCATTTTTTTTTATCTCTGTAGGTCTTTAGCATTTGCAGACACGCGGTTGTCCCTGATGACAGTTATCGCAAGGGCTTTGGTTTAATACTTTAGAAGAATTAAAATGAATGGTAGTTAAGTGCATTGGGCAAATATATGTCTCCAGTGATGAGGTCAAATGCTTATACTGGAAGTCGCTTTTTGGATGATTGAACCGATCCCTGGACTAATTTTGGATACTAGGTAAATCACTTAACATTGAGTGTTGTTTTTAAAATGTTACGAAGACAGCTAATGGTTTTTATTCTGGTAACGTCAGACTAGAAAACAAAAGTTTTCCACTGAGAGGTGGAGAGTATCCGACGTGAGAGAGGTTTGGCGATTCCAGAAACGTATTTAAAAACTCGGGTCCTTTTGAGCGTCAGTAACTCGTTCCATTGGAAATGGCGTGCCATGCAAAGTCATTTAAATTAGTGAAGAGCATCTTTGAGAGATTTAACTATGGGCCAATAAAATATGCGACCCTCAAAGTTTGCAACTTATAGCCTTCCATTTATAATGGAGTCTCGAACAAGATTCAGTCATAGAATTTATACGAAGCGCACCAAAATTTTACGTATTCAGCGCCCCTAGTGCCAAGACTGTTGATAACTCCAGTGACTTCGTTGCGTTTCTTGATCTAGAAGATAAAGTATTTTGAGAAGTGTCAAACTCCTCTTAGTTGCATTTTCCCCTTTTTGGTGTTCTCATTTATCTTCTATTTACTTGCTTTTACCAGGCATGAACAGTTCCTTGGCTAGTTCAGTGACTACTGGTTCATTGAATGAAACCATAATTTTCTTTCCTAAGTTAATGTATATACTGAGGGTTTAAGGTGCAAGCGACTTGTAGTACAAAGTATTTGTCCAATAATAACAAATGATCTTTGTACCAGCTCACTTTTCATAGAAACAGTTTCCTGTCTAGGGCATTGTACGATGTATAGTTCCAATAGCTATGGTTATAAGCCAAATCAGAATCTTAGTTTCCATGAACTCGCACGACATAGAACTAAGAGGAATGAAAGGCCATCGACTGAAAACAACCGCTTGAGGGGGGGGGTTGTCGGTCATAAATGAGGTGAGTAGCATCTTTAAAAGCGGCAGACATGTGCGTCATCGTCTGGACTTAGGATTTGGAAATACTTCAGGATCCTAAGCGTGTCCTCATTCAAGATGGGTTGTTTGTTTACAATCATAAACGAAAAGGGGAAGAATACGGAATTATCTTAGGAAAATTCCATCATCCGACAAACACAGATATGTTTTATGCCTCCCCTATCTCCCCTGTTGTTAGTTTCATATGTCCTTCGAGTAATAATTTTACATTAAACTCTCCTTATAAACGTATATCCGTTATTTGCGAACGAGGATTTGTTATCATATTGGCAAATGCGCTTTCTCGTCATGTCTTCCACTCGTTAAAACCCGAAGTTTTTAGTCTTTGCGCCACTTCCGTGCTGTCTTCAGAAGCATGCTTCAGGCGATCATACAGTGCTTTTGTTCATTATATATCGGAGTATTTAGTTTAAACTAAATTATTGGTTAGTTAACAAGTTTTCCGTCTTATAGGGAGAAAGGTACTTTGCATATCTTTCCTTTTTTGAATGTTGAGGTTTTATATATTCAAGTATTACGTTTCACGACCAATGAGCGGGATGGTTTAATTTAACACTTAACTTGTTTCTCGGTGTTTTACTGGATTCCGAAGAGAAACATTTGCAAGAGGTACGAGTTTGCAAGCAGAACTCACGAATTGAAAACCAGTTTCTTCGAACAGGTGTAAATAGGTTAAAACCTTGATAAACGTTTTCTTCCTATAGGTCATCCGTATCCTTGGAGCTGGCGTTAAACCCGTTCATTTTGCGATGGCAGCTGTCTGTATGTGATACGAAAAACTCAAGAGGTTTCTAAGAACGAACCATCTCTCTGGGCTGCAATTACTAGTGCGAGTTTTCTGTTTTTCCTTCTGGCAATGATTATCTGCAGTTTCGAGGAATTGGCAATATTTATACTCTTGTTTACGTTATGGATACAGCGGTAATATCAATGGCTGCCGATCATATAGGACCCTAAGCAGCCCTGGCTTTTTATCCAGGATAAAATACTTCCCATCGAAAAAGGTTGAGGTCAATCTGTTTATTTTTTTCTATCTTTATCTTGAAATTCTTTAAAAGGCAGTGATACATCAAACCTACTGAGAAGGTCTGATTTGCCAATAGGAGCGAAGAGACGAGTCCCAGGAAGCAGTCTTGAAAAAGGAGGCGCGATCGCTGGGACAAGAGCTTTATTCGCTTGACGTTTCGGATTCGTACTCGAACCAATCATCAGAGACGAAATCAGATACGGGTGGTTCATGCACAAGGGGCTGCAATAGTTATAGGATGCAGTCGTCATGCTACCGCATACTTGCGAATATTCACGGCTCCCCCCTTCATCAAGGATCGTTGCACGTAGTGTGCTGACTGTTTTAGGGCCGACATTCGCGTCATTAATTGCTGCAATTTCATCACGTGCGTTGGATGTTGGTGTGATGATTGCTCGACCATCTGATACACCGACCCTGGCGTTGGGAAAAGTGTTCACCTGTGCGCTTCCCGCGTGGCTAACTACTCTGCCTGGGCGAAGTCTCAGCACCCGTGTCTGCTTTTTTCTCTGATGATGGGCTCGAGCAGGAGTCCGAAACGTCAGGCTAATAACGTTATTGTGCCAGCGATCCTGTCTCCTTCTTCAAGGCCCGACTTGTTAAGTTTGTTTTCCGAGGCAAGAATGACATTCCTTCGCGGAAGTTTGAGTTCCAACTTCAAACTTTCGTTCTGATTGGTCAAGAAAACTTTGGATAACGCCACTGGACAGGTATTTAAGGGTGCCGTATGAAATGATACGCGGAAATGTGGACCGAAAAAAGTCCTACCTTGCAGTGCCCAAATCCTCTAAGACCTTGCCTTTCAAGATTACCATAATACGGCTCAAAATTAATAATCTAGGGCCCATTACACACGATTCATCATACGACGGTTCGACCGTCGATTTCGATTATGACCATTTCGTGCTCCACTGTAAGGTGAGAGCATTTCCAGGGCATTGCGCGCGAATTAGATTATAGTGACAATTACTATTGACCAATTGTAAAAAACTCAGCGCCTCGGTGGGATTCGAACCCACGCAGTAAGGAGAAGGCTTCGGTACAGCCAACGCTCTAACCACTTGAGCTACGACGCCCTGCCGGACGACTCGAGTTTAATCCCATTTGGGTCAAGTTACCCGCCCAACCTACTGCAACGTCTGGAATCCACCAAATCTGATACAGAAAGTTGAATGACCAAGCAGAACTTCATAAGTTATTCACCTAGAATCCAGCAGATGACTACCAGGCTCAAGTAATTCATAGATATTTTGGCAGATTTGGAAAAATTCCTATTGACTCACCTATGAGAGTAGATTTCGTTGTGCCAACCACACATTCCTCCTCCCTCGCCTGTATCCGGTGTCATAACGGGGTCAAAAAGACTGGAAGCAGGGGAGGGCGCATATGGCTGGCACGGCCGGACACTCACCTAGGCGTACTACCCCATCCCTGGTACAAAATAAGCACTTGACCAGGATTTTATACCAGAAGAAAGCTAGAATGCTGGCACAGATCCCAGTGGGTGCAGCGTGAGCCTGCACACGTGCGTGCCACTGAACCTCAATGTTAGCATTTGTTACGAGTGTGCATTCCCGATAACGTATGCCGAAGTCCGATGTAGCCACGTGTTAATCCAGCATATGCGTCATGTGCCCGTCATAAGCGCAACGATATGCCATAAAGTGCGCTTATCAAAACACGAATGAGGAAGGACTTAGGCAATTCACGACTCACCTACAAAAATCTGCGATATCGTGTTCTGATCTTTCTAGTTAGTGCCTGGATTTTATGCAAAGTGAAGTTTGTTTTCATCCTGCATAATTTCGTTTTACGCAGAAACGGCTTTACATAAAACCGTTTACTAAACTCAGTGTGCAATACAAAACTGGGAAATCTCCCAGTTGCGACCTACGTTCACCATGCCATATAACATGATTTTAAATGTCACTCTCATAAACTCAGGCCTGGGCTGACCCAGTTCCTGGCTTCAGAGTCAAAATAGACACAACCCTTAGGAATTCTGGAAAATAAAAGAGTAACGTGGTCCCATTGGCATACCGTCGTGTAAGAAGCCACTTTCGGCAATTTTGGCAGTGTTGTTTAATCGCCACAACTTATGTCAGCACCACTGTGGAATTTGCTGAAAACCTGGTGCAGGGCAAATTTGATACACCAGACTGTCTCATTTGAAGTCGAGTTTATTTTTTAGGCCCACAAATGTTAAATGATGGATTTTGTGTATTAAGTATTTCACCAATAACTGTTTTTAGGTAATTATACTTTGACTGGCATCTTAAGCTGTAGGATCCTTAGTTTTTATGCTGAATTTCATGTGTGAGATTTCAACTAACAGTTCGGTAATTTACGTTCGATTCCCGCCCAATCATTCGTTGATGTTTGAACCTAAGTTCTGGAAGGCTACTTGAAGTTGTTCTAGAATAATTATATTCCTGAATATCGTATCTTAGTGCCGAGAAATCTTCACAAGGTAATTTTCACCATGCTGTTTCGCGCTTTTCAATAAGCTGCGGCTTTAAAGGGCTAAACAATGCACGTTTGTACCTTTCCAGTCCATGTTCTGAAAAGCACACTCCACCCGATCAATTTGCCTGACTTGGAGACAGAGGGTTCGTTAACGCAGCTGCCGGTAAAATATCAGACAAGCACAGAACAACGATTTCACTGTTAGTCTTGATTTTGCATGTGAAAAGACCTCGAAAGCATGTGTTGCAAGAATGCCTCTCTATTTAAATTACTTCAACGTTGCAAAACCACTTCTTCTCTATAAAATATCTTAGGATAAGTGAAAGATCATGAGGTTTTCCGGAAGCATTATGAACATTATGAGCAAGAAATCCGTCCCATTCTATTTAATTATTCCTTAATGACAGGCTAAGTTGTAATAGTCAACTTCATTTAAACCTCGCTTGTCACAAGGTAACATTCCTCGAACATGGAATATTGGGCACGTTAGCATCGTCCAGAGTTTATTTTAAAGCACTGTCGTGTGTTTATGGGATCTTGGCTTCAGAAATGGCTGTTTGTGTGATATTCCAAGCTTACTTTAAAGTCAAATTTTGTCACATTTAGCAGCACAAAACTGTGTTGTAACGAGCTGACCGTATATGGGGCTGAATTTATCTACTTTCAACTAAATTTAGTTCCACAGCACAGTTATGTTTCCTTCTATAGGGATTCACATGCATAGTAGACAATTTACTTTAGGCCTTTCAGGCGACTTGCAGCATCCAAAATACCTGTAACGTTAAAGGTACCTGAGATCTAGATTCAAAATTTTCGGTTAGAGATCAAACACTATACACTGTTGTTTTATCTCTGAAGTCTAAATTTGAAGTATACTCTGGCACTATCTCTTCCAAAACTCTGCGTCGTCTTAGAAAGTATAAATGAGATACTAACTACTCAAATGCATCCGAGATAGTTGTTTCTGCCGTAATATGGTCGATTACAACAGGAATTTGATTTCGAGTATCCGCTGAAAAATGTACTCTACTGGCTGACAAAATCATTATGGGTTGGTCACTTTCTCAAAATATTTACGAACCCATAGAAGCAATGAGGAAATTTTATTGGTAACCTGCCTATTTAAAAATATGTACAATTATTTTTTCACTAGCCTAGTTCTACTAAAGCTCTTAGTTTGCCTGTTTTCCCTGATTCTCACCGATCATAATCTGCTCCAGCGAATCAGGTTTGCGTTTCGTCAGAAGTTAGCAGTAGACGGTGTCGTTAGCTATAGTTTTCACTTGCTCGAAGAGCGAACTTCCCAATTCACTTTACGCCTTTGTTGCAGTAAAAGATGAGACAATGGCATGCGCTTGCAACGCTCTTAATAAAACTGTCCTTTATAGGAAATCAGAAAGCACTTCCGGAAGTTTAATCAGAACATTATTGCCCCAGCATGTAACGGTTTACTTAAAGCGTACAGTCTTCCTCGTTAGAGATTTAGAGCTTTTCTTAGCTTTTTTAGAAGTGAATCCATGCTGATTAAAACAAAAATATGAATTTCGCAAACAACGGTACAGGTCCAAGCATCACTTCTATGGACCTAACATGTATTCAAAAGTGCGTAGTGCACCCTGTGTATGACATCATCTCATACACCTATTTCTACTATACCCATCGTTTCTTATTTGCCCAATGCCCTCGTGTAACGTTGTTGTCTCGTCTGAAAAGCCCTTCATTGCTCCCAATACCACATTAAGACTGAGCCTCGGACAGGATGGCAAATGTTTTACACAAGTAATCGTTCCATACATTTAAGTTAGCAATTTGTCCTGTTGCACCCATAACGAAGGCTGCAAACCACATTTCTTATGGCCTTCATATTTAAATGAAAGGTAACATCATCAGCGTCTACCGTTATGCTGTGGGCATGAGGTAACGTCTTAACGTTACGAGAGAGCATGCAGAGAAGGCGGAAGGGAATATCTAAGTTAATGTCCCTCTTCCCGACACTGATAAAAGGAGGGCCCGACTGGAGTATTTAAATTTATCGGGTCAGCCTACCGTTGGTAAACTTACTGCCTCTCTCCAAAGGGATAATAATCCGCTAAGAGCAGAGTCCATAGTGTTCAACATAAGTAGGGAAGACGACCGGTTGAGCACGGAAACAGTTTGCTTTTTGTTCTGAGC
>CACRXP010000093.1:1312451-1374199 GCA_902702965.1 Spirometra erinaceieuropaei | reverse complement strand
CAGTTGACATTTCATGAGTAAGCCCACCTACTCTATGCCGGATTTAGTAAGGCCTAACTGCACAGGAACATGTGCATCACTGTGCAGAAGACAGAAAAGGAGACAAATAGTATGAAGTAACGCGTCGTTTTTTCAAACTAGGACGTGCGACTGACTCCACCACTAAGCAGAATCTCCAGTTCATTAGTTTCTGGGTGCTTTTTTATTCAGGAAACTATATTATCTTAGTGACGTCTGTTTACTGTTATTTAAATAGTTTACGTTATTTTTTCCCCTGACGTAATTTTGTTTCCAAAGTGACTGTTTAATTCAAAATTGCTTGCGTATCTTCTGTCTGGGCGCAGCGAGAAGGCCCCACCGGTACTCGGAAGGCTCCTCGTCTCATCTGCAATGGGAGACGTCCTCGCGGCGGTTCACCATAGCAGCTACCTCTTGGCTTTCTCGTGTACCCCAACCAACGGCCACACCTACAGTTTCCTCCCCCGCTGCTGTCGGTGCCTCTGCCACAGCTACCAGTCGAGCCGAATCGCTTTCCCCTAAGCAAATAGAAAGCGCCCCCGGCCTCCTACCCACTCCGTCCGATACATCAGTAGGTGATTTGCCGTCAGTGGGCCAATTAGAACGCAGTTTCGACTCGCGGAAGCGTTTGTGTACAGATGAAACCGAAGGCGTTCGGTTAAGACCCTCATCCCTGTCAAGGCGCCAATCACGGTCGAGCATAAGTAGCCCAATCGACCAAGTAGCCTCCGAAATTAGTCCCAGCAAACGGATTCGACCGGAGGTTGCAGTCTGGTCCGAGCCGTCGTCATCTTTAGCGCGAGAGTACATGGTAAACAACCCAATTTTGCCTTCTATGCAACGCTCCTACTTATAGTTCCTCCGCTTTCTAATTAGCATCAGGACCACCTTAGAACGATAAAAATAACTACGCCTCCGGTTAACTTGGAGCGAACGGCTCACCAGCTAAAAAAATAATTTCTCAATTTTCCCTTCTCGGCCGATTTGAACACCATCTAATCACTCCTTTTCCCAAGCTGTTTAGTCGAAAGCTTATCTGGGACGAGGTTCTTGTGTATAGCAGCACACAAGAAAGGTTTTTATTGCATTGATCGAGTTTACAAGACAAAAGCTCTGTGGAGCATGTAATTCTATATTGCATGTCTAACGTCGGCAAAAAGGTTATTTGTGGCCCCGGCCTTAGCCCTTCCCCTCCAACCGACTCCGTCAAATGTTGAGATTGCTTACAAATCAATAGTCCACACTCCTTGTAGTTGTTCAAGCAGGCTGTAGGAACAAGGCATGAACCCGCGGAAAGAGAAGCACTTTTGTGTATTTCATTAAAGCCTCCGCCTTGGCTGTGAAACCGGAGCGGCTAATTGTGTCTCTACCATCTTGTCTTGTCCTCCCAGCGCTAACGTAAAGACATGCAAATGCACAAATGAGCGTGTGCGTCTTTTCCCTCCCTCCAGTCATATGCCGTCGCACTCCAAGGGGCGTAAAGCCCTGAAGACAGCGTAGCTCCGACAGCGGACACCGCCGCCCTGAATGCACTCTTCCGCCTTGCTCGCTCTGCGCTGCCGTCGCTGCACTTTTATGCCCGCTTCCGCCACATCCCATGGCAAGATCGATTGTTTAACGAACTTCGGGCCTATCACTGAGGTTGCCAACACCGATAGTCAAAGCACGTTCTAGTAAATCAGGGGAATACAGTGAAAGGGATCTTAGTATAAAATTTTTTGTGTGCGTTCAAGAGCTGAAGTGAGAAACCACCTTGGACAGAGCCCCGGTTGTGACAGAAACTGATGACCCGGAATAACCGAGAACTCTAAGCCCCTGATGATTAATCTTGGCACGGTCGCCCTCCTCCACACTTTAAGGGCAACATCTACACCAGGAGGAGTTTGAGTCGTAGTAGTTGCTGTTCCGGCAATCAAGTTCTCGTCTTCGTGCCGCCTTTTGCTCTCCTGACAAATGAGTGCTACCGCTGAACTGCATAGCCTCTGCTTTCATTCTAATAAAACGAACATAGTGAAACCGAAACCTTCCGGACCTAGGCTTTTTGCCAACATATGGCCGACTCATTAAGAATCTCGGCGATAACATGAGAGGGCGTTTGCAAACAATCCACCAGCTCTTGAGTGGTATTTACTTTTACCGGAAAAATTATTCATAGTGAAACACTACTCATCGGCAATTTGAGACCGAAATTAATCTTCAGAAAAATGACTATGCAAAAAATATTGTGCAAGGCAGGACCTAGTCTTTCATGATCGCTGGGTTTGATCTTTTCGATTGGGACCAGAATTAATGAGCAGACGTTGGACAAAAACGAAGTTACATTTTTTGTGAAGCATGCCTTGCGGCACGTTGCTAGTATTGTGAAGTTAATCACATTTCCCTATAAAAGTTAACGCTTATTTTCAAGTACATAATTAGACTCAGAAGCGAAATTGCGAGATTTACAATCAATTAACCTGCAATTTATGATGATCCTTGAAATTCCAACCAGATAAATCGGGGCATTCATGTTGAAATATATTCCGGACAGTGAATCGACACGTCTAAAACAGTATAGACTGACCTAACCTTCCTCCTGTCTGTTCTCTTCCTTACTACTTATATGCCGTTTCCAGAGGCGATTACACAGTCAAATCAGCCTCGTCTAAGCCAGATAATATAGTCTGACATTTAACTACTTATACGCAAGAAAACAGCCTGAACGTCTGGCCTTATTTATATGTTCCGGTAGTATCATATGCATGGTTACGCGGCAGCGCGCAAAAGGCATGCGGTGACAGGTTACCAAAACCCAGTTTAGATTGGTCACCGAAGACTTAGTGTAGGCTGGTTTGGTGCAGCTTGGCAGTGGGGACTTGGCTCGTTCGCCATGCCCGACCTAAAACGTAGGTAACTAGGATTGGAACGCGCAGACATCACGTTTCGCTTAATTGCGTTTGTGGAAGAAGCCAGGGCGCGAACCAAGACGCCCTTGACATGGAATGAGACGAAATAATCTCTTTTGTAGTTAAATTTGGGAATCCGTTGAATTTTATTTCCCTTGTAAATTCTTCTCCTATTTTAGTGAGCTAAGGATTTAGTTGCACCCATATTCTCGCTGCCTTCATTTAGCTGCCTCAAAATAAGATAGAATGAAACAGAATCCCTGTCAATGAGCGATTCTCATGGCCCGGTATGCTTTTTACACCAGGTCTCGAAGCCGTCACAGGATCAGGTAAAAGGCCTTACCTCGCAAAGTAGTAGATAATGAGTTGGCGTGAAAGCATGAAGTTGTCAGTAGATTGGCTTTAATGAAAATAATGTCTAAATTATACGGATGGGGTTTTGAAATAAATATGCCCTTTCAGCTATTCGAAGCCATCAACTTGATAAGCTCAGCAGTACGTAGGTGTTTAAGATAGTCCGATTTTATTTAGCAAAGAGAAAGAGTTAACTGCCTATAAGTGTTTAGTGTGCTTAGTGATGCCCTTCTGTTTCTTTTTGTATTTCCTCCGCCGATTGAAAACATCTGCTAGCGATTACCCCTATCTTTGCAATAGAAAGAGCCGTTTGTCTACTTTAGGCTTCACTTTTCTGTTTGTGCAAAGCTTAATACGCGGGAACGTCCCCGAAGGAACTATTGCCGAAAGGTCGCCTGAACCTGTGAAAATATAAAAATCATCCGATTGGAAAGTGAGTTGCAAGAACCTGATTCGACAAGGAGCCGTTTCCTCTAAAAACGAAAGTTTTTTTCCGTAATTTGCGACTTTGACTTCTAAACCATTTTTAGATGCAAATGAGAAAACGTTGGCCATAATAGTATGTCCTCCTGATTATGGATAGACCTCTCTTTCGCTCACACAAGCATAAACGCACATACACACTCATTTTTTTGATCGTCGCGATCGACGTCTATCGCATGTCCCACGGAGTGGTCACATTATCGGAGACTTAATCGTGAAGGAGTTTATAGTAAGTCATTACATACACAGCATCTATCACAATCTTTTATCCCTCAACCACCTGAACCGATGGAAACATAATGTTAGAATGCATGAAGGTGGATTCAGGCGCGGTGGCTGACAAATTCAAACGACTCCTCTACGCGCGTCATATACGACCTCGTCCTCACTATATGCACCAGACTTCTAATGAGGGTTGCTCTGTATGTGTGTGCCATAAAGGCCACATCAGAAAGGAACCGTTGCAGCTGTCTCTCAGTCTTGTGAGAACGCGTTATCTAGCCGGTTAGTAAACTGTCAAGCCCCGAATATTAGGGGGTCGTATTAGATTCAAGTATGTCGGAGTTTTTATGAAATTGGAATGCGCTGATAGCCATGCAAATGGATTTCCCAATGTCGGCTGCACTCACCCTTTCTTCTTCTTCCATGCACCGGTTGACTCCCTGGATCTGCCAGCCACTCCTACATGAGATCGACATGAAAGCTTACGTGCAGGCGTACTATTTATACAGATGTAGACGTAGATAAGTTCATTGGATTCGGAAGTCAAGTCACTACATTCACCGGGACTGTGGTCTGTGAGGCCAATAGCACTGAAGAAATCAAGAGCCTGACTTGATGGCCGTTGTCTTCCAACCTGATTTCTTTCCAAACACAGGCAACGCTCCCGGAAATCGTCGGTGGGGAACTCCCTACCTTCGGGGCCATTAGGCATTTTCACGCTATCAGTCGATGAAGAAGAGTCTGAAGTTGTGCTTCCATAGGAGTAATATATTAGCTCTTCTATGGCAATTATTGACGGCAAAAACACGACTCGTCAGCAAACATTATCAAGAGGGACCTGGAAAAGCTTCGGAAAGCAACGAAAATGACGCAAACCATATATCCAGTGTTTACTTTACAGTATATCATAATCACAAGGTGTTATGGTCTCCCGAAGGTCCACGGGTCTATAACAGTTTTGCGGCTGATTTTATGTCCGGGATGAAACCTAACATTTGGTTAAGCCAAGTGCTTATTTCAGTGACTAAATTTTTAAAATCTAAAAATCGGGAACCACCGTCTGCTAAAAGAAACAGTTCGTAGAATAATTGCATAGCGTTCAACTTGCAAGTGGTGGCAGCTTTAAACATTACGTCACTTTTCGCTTAGACTTCGCACCATCTCGCACTTGAAACCATTTCACCCAGTATCTTTCATGGCCTGGCCCTCCACAACACTCGACACGTGTCACACAAACACCGCTATTTGACAATTATCTACCGTCGTGAACTAGCACATTGCATTGCGCGGGACAACAAGACGGTTGAAGTACAGAATCTTTGGATGCTCTTTCCAATGCATGGATATACCGGAAATGTTGTTGAGAAATGGTGGCAAAAGGCCAACTGGAGGGGCGCTTAGGCGAAGCCCAAGTCCTATTCAAATAAATGCCCGAACTCGGAATTGGAGCAACAAACAGACTGAAGGCTACAATTTACCAATACCTCGTACATGTTGAGGACCCATTTTCACTTGGCACGTAATTTGCCAATATTTGCCTAAATTAATTTAATTACAGAAAAGCCGGGTATGTTAGTGAGACAGGTAAATATGGCCTCATGAAAATGCATACGCACTAATGGCCGTTGCGCTGAAAGAATAACCAACCACCGTTTGTTGCTCATTCATGCCGTGTGTACGGTTTGCCTTCGAAATGTAACCAACTGAATTCCCGCTTTTCAGTAGGGTCGCGGAATATTTAAAGAATTTTTCATTATCTAATCGGGGATCTCATTGAACCTTACTGTCTATTCCAGGAGTTTTTCCTAGTCTAACTCCGTCCTTTAGATTTTTGCTTTTTTGCTAGCTCTATCAATTGTTGCAGCACTCTTAACTAAACAGAAGGCACGACTACTAATTTTACTCATGCTGTTTCGAATAGCAGCATAGCATAAACATGTTTTTCGAGTATGTTTTTATCCTATTTTTGGATTTTATCCGTACTATCTCAACAGGAAAATCCCAGTCAGCTGCCTAGCAATGTCCTTATTCCCTGGGGCCTGCTCCTAAAATCAACACCAAAGATGACCGGTACCAGTGCATTGGATCTTCTTCTGATGACCGAAAGTGAAGTGCAGCAGTTTCGGCAAAAGGCCTCGACTGAACTCCTCCCGACCAGCTCTCTGGCTTCAAGTAGTTTACAGTTCCACGGCCAGCCAGGTCCTTCTTCCTCCTCTATGCAAACCTGCCATTCGTCGCCGTCCCTTCCAACTTCAGCAGTACAGGGTGTCGAAAGTCAGGTCAGCCCAGAGGAGGCAGGTCCATCGACCTCCATCATGCGTCATCAGCCGTCCGAATCCATCCCCACAGAGACTGTTCCAGGTGCCGTAACTACTCCCACTTTAGCGCCTAGTCGCGAACACCCATCCACTTCTGTCGTTACAGATGTTACTGCTGCTGCTGCTGCTGCTGCTGCTTACCCTCCAGAGCACATTTCTCAGTCCAGTTTCCGGCCCTCGGAGGCGGCCAAGTGCCGGAGGGTGTATGGGGCAGTGAACAAGAGTAAATGGTGCAAACAGTGCCGTTGGAAGAAGGCATGTACCCGCTTCCAGGGTCCGCCAAGGAGCCCCTAGTTATTTAATCCCCCATCCCCCCAATCAAACCCACCAATATGCCTTCAACTCCCTCCTGTCCCCACGCCTCCAGTGCTCTACAGCATAAATGCTGTCGTTCAGCTCCCTCTTTACCAGTACTGCTTACCGCAGGTGTTCACTGCTGGCTTGGTGCCAATAAATATTAACCTAGAAGTGACTGTTAAAATTGAATGTGTACTATCGAGTCCATGTCTTTCACCTATCCATTCGAGTATTTGGGCCTTCTAGTCTTATACAAAATTCCCTTCCCTCCCGCAGTATGTTTGCGTTTGCGTGCACTTGTGGGCGAGTTCGTTACCCCATTAGTTCCTTGCGAGTTTTATCTCAGGCGAAAAGTGAGCCCTGATACGCAATTACAAACGCCCATTCACCGTCACCACTAACAAAAAACAAAAGGACTGAGAGATCCAAAGGCAGCCTGCTTTTGTTTGTGGTCGGTAGGCATTATGTTGTGTGCACTTTCTTCTTTCTTGAGGAGATCTAGATATTTTTGTGTCATATTATGAGTGAAAAATAGTTAGATTGGGGAATCCACGTCTCTCTGATCAACCCATAAGACCAAAATTGTCCACGAGATCCCATTTTCCTCGGCCTTTTCTCTCCAGATCCCAATCTTTCACTATCGATCTAACAATCCATCCACCAAAGTCAGGTGTTCTGTCTGATTTCCTTCACATTATGCGCTTTCAAGACCTCATCATCAGAGCAGCTGAGACCAAATATATATATGTCTGTTTTACTGCATGCCAAAGAACTATTCTCTAGATTTTATGTTTGAGCACGCTTTATCTTCCTTTTTCCTTGACACACATATTCAAGTCCAAAGCATTTGGACGTATGTAAATACATGTACACTTACGCACACCTATTGTAAAATAGCTCATATGTTTATATGTATAAGCACCCCCAATAAGAGCACTGGTATATTTGATGATATGAGAGCACTTTTTTACCCTTTCTGTGACGGTTTTTACTTAGGATTTACATTCTTAGTTAAAAGGGTCTCACCGTACTTGCTCCACATCTGGCATTCCTTCCTCCCACATTGTCCAGTCATCTACTGGTCTCTTTTCTGTCGCTTCCTCCCCTTCCTCCCCCCCATCCTTCTTCGTATTGCAGTTGACCATTTGACAGCAAACGTCCACCCCAGCAAAACATGGGTGCCTGCGCAACCATGAGCGCATGTTAGCGCCATGTACGACTTTGTGCTGTCTCTCTGTTCCAATTTACTCCGTGCTCACATATGGATTCAACAGACCATCACCGGTGCCCCACGTCCCGGCCTTAACCACCTGCTGTACCTCTTCAATAGGAACTTTTTTATTTGTCCTACCCATATTATTTTCACTTCTATCGCGAGAACTCGTGTGATATTTTTTAGAATTGCATTGCGATGCCCGTCCGAATATCTAACCACTTAACGACTGCTCTTCTTCCCTACCACTCTCGTAGCCTCTAACTCTTTCGCGTGTCCTGCGGTACTCGCTTCTTAGGAGGAGTCTCCTAAAAGGAGAAATAATGGTTTAAAATGGGGATTTCGGTAGCATTTTAGTGAGTGTCAACTGAGAGAAAGTCCAATGGACTCTATCCGTGCAATCAACGATCATAGCGAGCCTCAAAATCGGGGGCCAAGTTTATCAAAATAGCTGAACGGTCTTGGTTAAGCGATGTTACCCAACTGGTTATTACTGAGCACAGACTGAAAATAAGTTTGTGACTAATGGAAATGAGATTTGCCTCAGAGGCAGTCAGGGAGACCAGTTATCGAGCAGGAGGATTTCTACAGGGGAGGTGTAGTTGGCGGTAACCAAAGGACTGTGCGGCTCTGTCGGAATGCAAAAGGTTCGATGTGGTCTCGAATCCACCCCGCCCGAGTAAACACACCTGCAGCTGTATGGGTCTTTGTTACAGTAGATTCTCGGTAAAGGGAAAAAAGTAGGTGAACATGAAACGGATCAAGTTATGAAGGTCGAAGCAGGAAACTGGCAAGTAGGAGGGCTGGAAGCCTTTTGACAGCTCGAGAATGCACTAACCCAACAATGTTAGCACTATTGTTTCTGAGGCTGCTAGCAAACACGCGAGGAATGGGTTAGGGGTGAGCACAGTGAATAAAAACAGCATGTTCCAGTCGATTTGAAAATGTATTCTTTCCCTGTAAACAAGCGTTTAAACACAATGGTCATAGTCTAGATCATTCCTGCAGAATACCCCGTATGTCCGGCGTCAACAGGACAAACAGCACTGTCTTTTCGATAGCGGACAGGCACTAGATGGTTGTTACATCATGCCAGGTAGCGATTGTGGTTTACGACCCTAAGTCAGCTTTACCGATTCTCTTCATTTTATCGCAACAAGTCAGGCCATGGGTCCAGAGAAGCTAACTACGAGTGTAATTGGTGATCAGTTTGGCTCTGAATACCAGTGGTGTTTCTGAATTGGGAGCTGCACCATTGATTATCGGCTTTCATCCCGTCAACTTTGAAGATAAGTTCCGCAAATATTCGCATGTTACGCTTGGAAAGGCGGGTTGGCAAACACGTGTATTCGGTAATTCGTCGTCAGGCCAATACACTTACCTGGGCGAATGAAAATGTACAAAATTAACATTGCCAATAATAGCAAAAAGATGGTCCCAGGAAGACGTCTTGAAAAAGGAGACACGATCGCTGGGACAATAGCTTTTTAGCTTGATGTTTTGGATTCCTGCTTAACTCCATCATCAAAGACAAAAACAGATAGGGGTGGATCATACACAAGGGGCTGAAGTACTTATAGGATGCAGTCTCCATGCTACCGCATACCTATGAATATTCACGGCTCCCCCCTTCATCAGGGATGGTTGCACTTGGTGTGCTGACTGTTTGATGGCCGACATTCGCGTCGTTAGTTGCTGCAATCTTATCACGTGCGTTAGATGCTGGTGTGATTATTGCTCGACCATCTGATCCACCGACCCTGCGTTCGGAAAAGTGTTCACCTGTGCGCTTCCCGCGTGGCTAGTTACTCCGCCTAGGCGAAGTCTCAGCACCGAGTTTGGAAGAGGAAGATCATTGCCCTTGTTAATGGACTGGGGGCCAGTAAACCCAAGTAGTTCCCGGCTCACGCGGTTGTCACCTCTAACGAAAATTTCGGCCTCATCGAATTTGAATGTGTGGCCGGATCTTGTCGAATGCGCCGCAACTTGAGAGTTGGCGTCACGATGGCTCCGAGAGGAGCGCCGTCTTTGTGCACCTTAGAAGGCCATAGAATCGGGCCAAAGCCGTATCTTGGAGTCTTGCCATGCGTCTGCTGGTCGGTATTATTGCACCTGAGTTTTCTAGGGCCAACAACGATGTCCCATGTGCAATAAACCCTTTAAAAGCGCTGACACGCGAAATTAATTCGTGCTTTTTGAAAGACCATCCCACGTGACGAGTTTACGAATATGCTTCACAAACTCTCCCCTCCTACGTTGGGGAGGTAAAAACGGACTGCCGTTGGAGGCCACACCAGTGTACATTTACTCATCCAATTGATCCCGTGGAGACGCCTGGTAAAGAGGGTGCGTGAACATATGCCCGCTCGGATAGCGGAGATGAGGCCTGCACCAACGGGTGCTAGCAACGGCCGAGGCAGTGGCTATACGGCTAGCGAATCCACTGCTATGCTGTCAGAAAACGCTGGCACAAGCGCTCTCTCTATCGTGACCGACGCCAACCTCTAGTGATGACGACATGCCGCCTCAAATTCTTAATTACAGTGATGGGTACTCCGTGTACTCAATCCAAGAACGTCACTCAAAGACTCTCTTACCCCTCTCCCCTAGCCCTGAAGACCAAGACCACCGACCGCGTCATGCGGGCGGTGCGGACATGATGAGTGTTACTGACCTAATAGCTCTTGGGACACCCATCTACACTGTTAATTATGTACATTTTCATTCTTCCAGGTAAGTGTAATGGCCTGAGGAAGAATTACCGGAAAAAACGTGTTTGCACTTTTACTTTCCAACGTCAAATCTAGTTAGAAATGCTACACTACAATGAACACCTCTCTTGTACCCGTGTTCGGCTTCAGAAATGTGGCCGATAGCTTCAAAAGCACCTTTCAGTGTTGTTCGGCATTGCTATTATCACCATAGAGGAGGCATGCTGTCCTTTCTCGAGTGTACAGGTCGCTATCGTTAATTGCTCTTATTTGCCCACTTCTTACCGGCATCCTTGATTTTCTCTTTTCTCTTGTTCTACGTCCTCGGCTCGTTCTCCCTCTACCTGTTTCTTTCTTTACTGTTCACCCTTTGCTGTAGCACCTGCCTAATTTCTGCACAAATCGGCGTAAGCTTTATACGACTCCAAAGGCATTTTCTAAGAGGGACGTTTTAGTCGCTGTCGTATGCTCCGCCATTTTTTAACCTAATGAGGCCACCAGGTGGACAATCTAAAGTTTGTGGATTAGTATATTCTTCGATAAGTGGGAATACAATTTGTCAAAGGCTACGAATGGCGAATTTCTATATGCAAATTTAAAAGAATGAGGTAGTAGTTTTGTAGATGGTGGCTGCAACCCTCTTGTCGGTATAAATCAACTAAATATGTAGGCACTGTATGATGCTCGAGAATCGATAGCGTTTTTCAAATCCCAGATACATTTTAATGAACCATGCTAGTCAAACGATGAAGGCTTAGTTTGATTATCTGGAATTGTAACTTGTGCAGCAGCAAAAGGAGTAGTATTTGCACGTTCCCAAGCTTAATCAACTGTCGGCATCGCAAGTCTGAAGGCGACTGCTTAGAATCCTGCGTGCAAACGGGGCTCAACGTCCTGAGTTATCGAACCACTCAACCGTTCTCATTTTCTGTGTACCGCACCCTCGTGAATCGATTTCGAGGTTATAATGCACATTTTGGGTGTGAGTCGCACACTGGGTAACCGTGCCTTAACAAAAGAGCTGCACCACCACTGCGATGACATACATCGACAACAACAGTGACTCATGACAGTTCGACGGCCGTAAGCAACGACGCCCACCGTGTTCCCGAAATCTTACGTTGCGCCGGCCATGTTGGCGACAACGAAGCAAATTCCATGCTTGCTGTCGAAAGGACGTGCGATCGCTGTTGTATGGGGTGTGTAGTTGGAAGTGGTTTCACATGGGGCTTAAGGATGTGAGAGCAGGCCGGTAAGGCAAGTATGATGATAAGCTCTGGAGTGCAGTTTCCACGATGGTCTGCATTTATACGCATATAGCCGGATAAGTCCATGAGACGGCCGAAGGTCCTTGAGCAGTGTGGACAGGTGAGAGACGTGTGGGATGGACGTATACTGGGGTTCCTATTACTGGTGTGTCAGTTTCAATGCGATGGTTCCCAAATACCCAGCCAGGCCGATGCATGATAAAAATGCGTGATGGCAGTGGAGGCAGCATGGGACTGTGATTAATGAGCTGATGATTTTGCTGACGAAATTAATTATCGTGGAGTTTGTAATGCTGATGGTAAAGCAGTTATCATATGCACGAGATAGGTTTGTCGTGATGCACGACTAGACCCATGCGGTGTCTGAATGTTCTGGAACATTGTTGGCAGGCAAATCGTGTGTGGTTAGTTTATGCCGATGATCCTGGCACTGGTTCTCCGGCCTCAGTGCGTTGGATTAGTTAGTGACCGATTGAGCTTATACGTGATTAGAACGCGCGGTTGCAATGGGAACAGGCTGGGATTGAGCCCACGCTGTCATTGTATGGGCAATGGCGGTGATGTTTTGTAAGTTGATAGGAGAGTCCCTATCAGTGTTGCTGATGGCCGCAGTAGTCGTTGTGTGTTGATAAATGCAGGGTAGGTTTGTCGCGTTGACACTGCACTGAGTCCGCAGATGCCCAATGAGGACGATTCTTGCCCGGAACTTCATTTGAAAACGTGCATACAATGACAGGGTCTGGGTTCTGGCGTCTTTAGTCGGTGGCACTTGAGTCTTGCAGGTATCGTTTACGACTACTAGGTTGGTCCAAAAAAATTGCTGTTTCACAAATGGAAGAGAATATGCGCATCTCAGGTTCTTGTTTAAAAGAAGACGAAGGCACGATCGTTGAAACGGTAACACTATTGGTCTTAGATTTTTAACTCGAATAGAAGTTCATCAGCAGAGACTGTTGGAGTGCAGCGACGTGTGAACATTTATACCGTTGTACCGTGAGGGGGAGCGTTACGCCCTTGGCTAGGCCTGGTTCGTGATGTGTCAATCTTTACGGCAACGTGTCACGCCTGCTATCTGAAGTGAGATCCTCCCAGGTCTCAGGGTTGATTTGCAGGTGTTTAAGGGAGATCAGTGTGGCGTCTTTTTAGTGACACCTTTGTCTGTTTAATTTGCACAGCAACACCTACGTCGCCATGAAATAATAGCTTTAACAGGCATTCGTCGTCCATCCTCACGACGTGGCCGCTCGGTTGCTATTGTGTCTACCTCAGCATTGTGTGGATACTGAGGATGCGGGTTCTTCCCAGGATATCGGCGTCACGGATCCTTTCTGTCAACTTCACATCAAGTATTCCTCAGAGGCAGCTGAGGTGAAAACGGCTGAGTCTTCTTGCTTGGATTTTAGAAGCAGTCCACATTTACGTCCCGTAAAAGAGTGTTGTCAAGACATCAGCCTGTATATCCTCAATTTCGTGTTGCGTAGGGTACCGCAACGGTTCAAAACGGAGTGCTGTAGTCGGCCGAAGGTCTGGCAGACTTTGAAGATAAGATTTTCAAGTTCGTCGTTGATCTTGATGTTCCCTTTACTCGTAATCCCAAAGATTAGCAAATTATCCCACTGCTGTGTGTTGAGTTCCACTGACATTTGTATGAGGTTCGCTGTAGTCAGCATTTATCGCCGCTTGATGCAGGGCCAGTACCTTCTCCGGGCTAATAGTCCGTCCGAAATTGTAACAGCCGGAGCCGAAGAAAGCTGCACTCCGCTGCATATCCTTTTCCGTTGTAGTATCCAGCGCGCAGTCATTTATGAACAATAGGTCACTGTCAAGTTCCCAGAAGTTCCCACATCTTCTGTGACGCGAGCCATCATGCCGTCGTGAAGCTGTCTTACCATTTGAGTCAATCGCCCAAGACATCCTAATTTTAGCTGGATTCTCCGGAGTCCACGGCGACTCACTGTGTCCAAGGCTTCTGCCAGATCGACGGTTGTGTAGATGATGGTCCTCAGTTTTAACCCTATTTCCGCTGCTTTTTGAAATCTACGCTGCGTTTGTGCAAGAAGTCCATGCTCTACATACATGCTCAGGCGATTGTGTTGGACAGGAGAGAAAACTTTTCCTGTGCTTTCGAGAGGGAAAATTTCCCTGTGGTCATCACAGATTTGCCAGATTCGCCTTACGCTTATGCGTACGGTGGTGACATCCTTGAAGACTTAGGGACCTTTCCTTGACGCTAGCTCGCCTGAAACAACTGGATAAGATTTCCCATGAGTTTTTGGTCGTCGTACTTATAGGCTTCGTCTGGAATTACGTCTGCATCCGGTTCTTTTCCCCTGGACAGCCGCCGCAACATTCTAGTTGTCTCGACGGGAAACGGTCGGCGACCGAAGTCGTTGTTGATGTCAGCTTGAGGACGTCAATGGATGTCTTCTTCGCATATTATCAACGGATGGCCGAGAACGCTTTGGAAGTGCGCAGCCTGACGCTCTAGAACCTTTGACTTCTCCAGCAGGAGAGTCGCTTCACTTTAGCTCAACAATGGTGCAGTCCGCATAGCCTATGGACCGAAGGCAGCTTTGAGTTGCTCAGCTTTGTGGGTCGGTCAACAGTTCCACATCTTTTCAGCCTCTGTTATATAAGGCGGCAGCAACAGAAGTATTCGGCTCTACCGTGAAATTGCTCTTGACGGTACATGCTGTCTGTACACTCCGTTTTTCGAGTAGAGTGTGGACTTTTTCGTCATTGTCGTCAAACTTATCTTGGTGCGACCGATCCCTTCGATCTCGGTGGTTTGAATGGCATCACACAGCCCCCTAAACTGTGTGTTGACATTGCTGAGTCTCGATTACTTGCATTTTTTCCTATTTTGAAGTACATATAGATGTTAAAATTCATTCGGCATATTTTTCGACATTCGGGTCGCTGAAACTTCGACGCCGATCGCTGAATAATTGAAAAAACTAGGGATGTGCACGCTCATACCTCATACTGACAAAAACAACACAAGCTACCGGCTCTCAGCTTGGTTTACCTTTTGCTGTTGCCGGACTCTTAGTTGCTTCTACGCTCCCTCCTGCAGAAACGACTAGCGTACTAACACTGTCGTTCGGATTTTCTATTTCAGAAACCTTTCGTTGTCGATAACTGAACTTCGACAATTCGACTATTTCGGCATGCATGCGTGTAAAATATGGTAGACATAGACTGATCCCTGGTCAGCCACCGGCTTAAGTCTCATCGCCGACCACCCGACTCGGACAAGTCACGGACACATAGGAGAGTGAGAGAAAACAGGGTAGACCCTGATGAATCCTTTCTCCCGGCAAATCAGTGCATTTCTCACTATGGTAGTTCAAACGTGTTCGAAATTGCAACGACGCCCTGGTTGTGATGGTTTAGGGTTTTTCTAACGGATGGGATAACTCGGCTCTACTCAGGACTGAAAGTTAGGCTGCTATGGCTACTTCATTTGGCGTTTAAGGCATTTACTCACCCGGGATCCGACACCCCCGGAACGAAGTCTGTTAGGCGCAAACTTCGGTATCTGGCCACGCGTGGCAGGTGTAGACGAATTACTTTTCATTTTTGACCACTACGCCTAAGGCCATCTCTGGCACTATGTACTTTACCCTGTCATCTGAATATGAAGACTGTAAGAAGAGGGTGTGATTTAAAATTAACGCAAGCCTCCTCCGCGGCCGCGCTAAAATTTGAGCATTAATGGAGCTCATCATTTGTGAAGGATCGAACTATCGAGATAACGATCCTCTTCATGCAGGCTAATCTCTGTCCGTTCAAATATTTCTTCTCAAGCCTAGTAGTTCTACAATGGTTTCGTGATCATCGATATCCAACTGTACATCGTAATGTTATAATGTTAGATCCTACTGAGAAGTCTCATGTTGATTAATTTGTTTCAAATCCGATTTCTTACTGACAGTTCTATCAATAGACCTCTGTAAGTTAACGTATATGCTTTTGGAATCTGTCCTTTACTGTTGGGAGTCAAAGGAGTTTTCGGTCAATCACATGATCATGCTGTCGCCGAAATGGTTTTTCTAGATGAGTTTGGCATCCATTTTGGTGATAGGAGCTGGAGTTTGAACTTATGGCACAAACTTTTGGATGATATGTAAATGATATTCATCCAGGTGTCGCCTCCACTGATTACAGAATCATCGCTTCCGCAAATGCCAACCCGCCCGAAAGGGCCTAAGTGAAGCTGGGAGTTATCAAAGGATTCTCTTTTTTTATATAACTTAGAATCCCCCAAGTTGGCTCTCCATATCTTTTTACTCGGTTTTGCTCTAACGATAGTCGATGTATTTTTCTGAGTTATTGTGCGCGTACCTCGTCACTGACACTGTTTTCGAAACGCCTTAGTGACAAGTAGCTCTGTATGCCCGATACGTAATCTTCTAATTGTGGACTGTTTCTAGTGGCTCATGGCACTTATCCACAGTGCTTGACTGCTTCACCTGATGTTCGCTAAAGTTTGCAATAAAACGGACCTAAAAAATTTACTGATCTACCAAACTCCGCCATCTCGCAAGAGGGGTTTTTGTATTTGCATAAGACGACTTGCGTGAACACACCAAATCGCATTGCAAATAAACATACCACTTATATATTTTAAGTAAGAAAACTGAACTCGATAAAGTGCACAAACACTTAAAAAAGCCAGCTCGATTATTGGTCTCCAGACCAAGAACAAGAACTAGGAAATAGTGGGTGGTGCCAAATGAGTTTTTTTGGAAATCTTCTTCGACGATGTTGAGCACAATAACATAGGAGGGGGTTAAGAATGCGTTTTTCGATATCGCTATGAAAGCTTAAAAAAATTTGTCACGTAAGTTTTAATCCTAAGAGAAAGAGCCAATGAGGAAAATTACTAAAGAGGTTTTGGTAATCGTAAACGAGATTGTACGCATAGGTATTGGAAATGAGTCCGAAAATGACAACTAAGAAATGGAATCAGGTAAATCGAAATCACGGGAGAGAATCGCAAAACGAAAGTGGTCGTATGGAAAGTCACAACCCCAACCATAGCTTATAGTAAATTGCGTAAATAAACCTCCAACGAAGGTATGGGCTGAAGGCACAAGCACGCGTTTAGCTACATTCTAACTTTTTCATGCATCGCTTTTGGGGGGTTCGACCTACGACTCCGACCCCGGTGCCTTTCATGGGGATTTTGGTTTTTGTTTAATTTTTAAGATAGAATTTTAAAACTTGGACAGAAAGCGGTGTACGAATTAATTGCCAATTTCTCCATCCAACCTTCATCTGATCTAAACCCAGATGTATGTAAACGTTTTGGGCTGGATATTATCAACTTCGGGAAAAAAAACTGAGTAGTGTCCACATCTACAAATCTAGTATTTGTGAATATTTAACGAGCTACAACCCAATTTTGATGGTCCCACGACCATTTTATAATTCATTTGGTTCTCCGCATATTCTTTTAGGGCAGCTAGCACTTGGTGCTGTTGTCTAGTATTTTGTGCAGCTTTACGAGAGCAGAAACTGACAATAACCATGTTTTTTCCGATGGTTGTCTGTAATCTAAC
Organism: Spirometra erinaceieuropaei; assembly: GCA_902702965.1. Taxonomy (NCBI): domain Eukaryota; kingdom Metazoa; phylum Platyhelminthes; class Cestoda; order Diphyllobothriidea; family Diphyllobothriidae; genus Spirometra; species Spirometra erinaceieuropaei. The sequence continues at coordinate 1,356,863 of CACRXP010000093.1, read as the reverse complement.
AAACTCCCTTATATTCCGGTTTGCTTTTTTTGGAAAACAAAATTTTCGTACTTACTTGTTTTTGAGATGCGTTAGCTTTGTTGCTAGCTTTTATGCTTATTGATATGAGACTTCGTTTGCTGGCAGTTAAGAGAAAATTGCGGTGTTTCTAGGAGTCTGATGGAATTCTGGTCTCTCTTTAATTGTTTGAAACTTTCTTTTAAGCAGACTATTCCATGGCAATTCTCTAGATCTCGAACGCTGCTCTCAAAACATTTTGTTAGCACCAGACTTCTTGACTTCTGTTCTATTCCTCTTTGCAAATGGCCATTCTATTACAGTGATTGATTGATTGGGTAGAGAGGAAAATATTTCCAGATTCGACTGTCCTCTTTCAAGCTCTCGGAACGAACAGGAATATACAAAAGAGGTAGGTTAATCGACTTCATCAAGGTCTAAGAGAAACCGTATTGTATCCATGGTGAAGGCCTTTCTAGATCAAAGGCCACTTTCTAATTCTGTCTCTTTCCTTAGTTCGATTAAGTCGTTCATTGTTTAAGGATAGTGTATTTTGCCAGAACCACGAAATATTTCCGAGAATTAGATCATTATGATACTTTTATAAATCCGTTTCATCAAATAGTGTCGGTCTTGAAGTGTGGCGGTGCGGCTGCTTTCTCGCTCCTCTCTGAAAGTTGCAAGTTGACAAATACGCAGAGACCCGGAAGTCACTTGATGACAGCCATAATACTTAACCGACTGAACGTCGCAAATAGACCGTACACAACATGCTACAAAAAACAGGTTTTAATAGTTTCGAACTTATAAAGATTTTGGGAACTGTAAAATTAACCTCAGGCCGACAAAATCCCATAAGTGAAGGATACCGAAGTTCACAAATCGTCTACGCATGAGTGAGAGCGAGAGAGAGAAAAACGATAGAGCAAAACGTCCTGTGAGTCGCATATCGAATCCTTGTTTAAAGTGGGAGTATTTTACGAGATTTTACGTCAGTTGAAATGCCGAAGGACTACCTTTTGGAAAGGGGATTTTATTCGTCTGACTTTTCCGATTAACAACCCGATCCATCATCGTCAAATGAACCCGATATGCGTGATGTTTTGCACAAGTGTTGCAGGATTCATAGGTATGCAGTTAATAGGCTACTGAATACCTATCAGCAGTAATGGTCCTCACATTCATCTCAGATGTTTGCACATGGCGCGATAATCGCTTGTTTTGCTGCAGACAAGTGGTTAATTGACGCAATTTCGTCCTTCGCATTGGTTAGTTAGCCTCGGTGGAGTTCTGACTCATGATAGCTAGAGCAAGACTTGTGCACAGCCAAAACTACAACCATCTGGGCTACGACGTTCCGACTGGGAGTCGTGATTTAAATCACATCCGGGTCCACGTTTTCAACATCAGGTCAGATGAGTTGCTCAAATCTGCCAAAAACACACACATATATACATATATTGCTCGAAAATTTGTCCACAGACACTGGTACGGAGAACAGTGGGCGCCCACGCTCTCATCGTGTGACTCCGTTACTCTGTCCAGGCAAAGCCTCGACTCAGAATATGGAGCAGGAGATCGTTGCGCTTGCTGATCGACTGCGAACCAGAGGGCCATGAATCAAGCAGTTCACGGCTCATGCGATCGTTGTCTTTTACGGGGTGTGGCCGACTCCTGTGGAATGAGCTGTGAATTGAGACCTAGCGTTATCCCTCCACACTACTGCTGCATGCTCATCCATTCGTTTCCAGAGTAATTTTCCAGTTTATTCAACCTTTTCTCCTTGTCTGAAACTGCATCAGATTCGGTAAACGATTTCAGACAGTTCCTGCTGTGGCAATGGATCATTCGGTCCCATGATTTGGAGCTAGACAGTTGTTTCTGGTCTGTGTACAGTTCCGATTCCGGTTGGTGCGAGCAAGCGGCAGACGGTTTCTGAGGCGTTCTTTACGTACGATAGCATTCGCCAATATTTGTGGCCGTTTGTCTTAAGACTCTCGTTCCGTTTGTGCATACTCCGGTTGACGAAGTCGCACGAGTAACCATTTGTTCTAAGTACCCGCCAAAGATATTTTAATTTAGCAACCTCGCCTTCCGGTTCAATGCAATGCGTCTCAACATGCCGGTATAGCGCCTTCACGCGACTGCGTTTGTGACTGACTGAATGGTTCCTGTTTAATTTCAGCGCTTACATCGTATTTATCGCTTCCCTGAACACTTAAGGTTTTAGACCACTTTAATCTTTGTGGCAGACGGTGGCATAAGGGAAGGCTGGTTAGTTCTTTTTTTCCTCAGTCGGAAATTGTAGTCCAAAAGTATGGCCCTATAATGCTTTTTGAAGGCTGGCACCTGATCTCGTTCAATGACGTAGGAGGTATCATCCACATGCCGAGCACAGAGTTTCGATTTATGATGTCGGAAGATCAGCGACTCCATCCGTCGTAAGACCGCCTCAGTTATAAGTCCCAAAATCGGTGGACCCATTGGCATGCATTTAACCTGTTAACAGATTGGTCCGTCGAAATTTATGTACCTTTTGAGCCAGAGCTGCATGATTTTGAGGATTTGATCTTGTCCGAGGCGATTCATCCTTTCATTGTGCTTATTTTTCTGGAGTATTTCAATGGTCTCGCCTGCCAGATATTGTGGAATACAAGTAACAGGGAATGTGACATCAAATGATACCATGGTGCCGTTTGGCAGGAGAAAACCCCTTTAAGTTTCTCCAAGGATTGTGTTGGCAAGTTGACTGTGGTATCTGAATCAGCGTCAGAACTTCAAGACACCAAGACATCCGTTTTTTCATCCCGTAATTGGGAGTTTCTTTGAGTAATACGATGAGCCGGAGGCCAAAGTTTCAGACTAAGGCCGGTTCTTGCGTACTCGCCATACGTCGGTCAATTGGTGAAATTGTACCTGAGTTCTCCACTGACAACCATGTCGCATTGAGTTCACGTGTCAGCGTTTTACGGGGTTGGTTTAGCATGGAATGTAGAACTGATGATCTTCCAATAAGCTTTTGGCTTTTTGAAGTTAGTCTATCCCGTCCAATATAATAGTGAAATGCCCCTTGTCTGTAGGCACTATAACGAGGTCTTTGTTGGCCTAGAGTTCTATTAAATCATCACGTTCGACCTTGGGGAGCAGCTCGAGTGGCCTATGAGCCATAAGGAGGGATGACACTTATAAGGTTCATCATTTCGTCTGTCGTCCACGTCTAGCGGAATGTTGACTCCACTGCCGCAATCATGTCGTCAGGTTTGGAATCAGCTGTTTAGAATTAGGCCTCATGCCTTACCATCTTTATTTATTCCTCTGTCAGTTTCTATGACGACGGGTGCTTAGAGCTAATGAGTGCCCACGCAACTTCGTCAACCACTGCATGCACAAACGGACAGGCGGCCTGAACCAACGGGCCCCATATTTTGGCGGGAAGGTTCGCCTTTGTTTTGACTAACAAGGTTAAGCAGTACGTTTACGCGTGCCGCACACCGCGCCGTCACCACGTCATATACCCGGATACAACAGAGGGCATGCTTCCCACTTACGTGAGGTTAAAGCATCCTGTGCTTGTGGCGGTTTCACATATTAACTACGGGTGTGTGTATGTTGATGGGGCGAGGATTGATGATGAAGTTTAACTTAAGGTTTCGTGGTGGCGCATGCGTCTGAGTAGACACATGCGACTTATGAAGGGACCCACAAACGGGCTCTGGCAATTAATCTGTTCAAGAAGTCTTCACATTGTAGATAGAGGCCACGTTGGTAAAGGCAATCAGGCAAGTTGTACGGGTCCAGCTGCATACGACGAGACAGTAATCAAAGCTCAGGTGCGCATACACAGAGAAAAGACAATCCGTGGCCAAAATTGCTGAAATGAAGAAAGTAATAAGGATAATATGAAGCCAAATTTGCCAGCGGTAGCGGCAAAGATGCCGGTGTTAAGGAGGGTTGACACCCTCTCCAGCGAATTCGCTATGATAGATAGATAGATAATTTTTTATTAAAGACCCGTCGGGGTCCCATCAAAGCGGAAGACCGTAGTCCCTAATCGTGGAAGCGTGGCCCAGACGGCCACGGAAAGCTTTCATGCCTCTGAGGAGTTCAGAATTTTCAAAAACGAGATAGAGATGATATTATGCAATTGTTAACCCCTGGGATTTTGTGATTCGTAGACACATTGGCTTCCAACTTCACATAGGAATCACAAAGGCACCTCGGAATATTGGTCCGCAGAACTGGATTCACTCGAATTTTCAAACGAAATTCCCCGGTTCCTGTTGGAGGCGTCTTTTGCGTGGTTTTCTCGGCACCTGAATGACAGAACTCGAACGGCGTCCTGTGTTGTGCTATTGACAATCGACAAGCGTGAAGGCTCAAGCGGAACACAACGACAAAAAAGGATGAGGGATGAGCAGCACTTCCGGATGCCGTAGGCTATAGTCAATAATAATATGCAGACATTTTTTCCCTTTCACACCGACTGACACAAGCCATTCACAAAGCCAAGTATGAAGGGTGGAATACTGAGCGGTATCAGGAATTGACGGTGACATGCCTCGTCTCACCTCCTAAATATTAAAAGTAGTTTCTCGACTGTAGTCCTATAAGCAGTCAAGACGATAGCTCTTCAAAGGCTGTGCAAATCGGCAGATGTTTGTGTTGCTTCGACCCTGTTGAGAAAGCGCACATATATGGACATGCCAGGATTCTGCTGTTCGCTGAGGCAACCCCTACACTCCGTCAATTTTAGGTATGACCTATAAGAGGATCTAACTGTGCTGTTGGCCCGCTGTCGACCATTTTGTGCGGTCATATTTTCTGCATCATCTTTTATGCGCCACCATCAGTAGCGTAGTAACACGCTGCCGAAAGGTGAGAACACTGTTAGTTAGGACTGAGATCGACACCAAGAGGGTAACTGTTTACTGGCAAAAAAATAGCCTGCTTCCCTCTTTCATCCAGAATTCCGTTGATTTCACCGACTTGCCGGTTCCTCTTAGGCGACTTGCGGGCCGCAGGCTGATCGGGTCTTTGAAAAGTTTTTCATAATTGTAAGGATATTACGCGTTGAATCACGAGCCCAATCGAAGTATATTCAACAGTGTCCGGTCTACCGCCAATTTCATCATATAAATTCACATCAGAATAACCATCCTCCCTGAAGCCCAGGGGCGCACCGACAATCTGCATTCCTTTGTTTCGGACAGCTATGTGTGGTCGTGTTGATAGAGTGGAAAAGAAGCCTTACCTAAAGGGTGTGGTTAACAGGCCGATCGCGGTTGTTAGGTTTTCCAAGGCAACTGTGCGACCAGTCTAAAAAGATCCATCTGGCAGACAAAGAACAAAGTATTGTTTACGTTAAAATGAAGGCAGTCGCTGGGAGGTGTGTCTGACCTTGGCCGACAAATCAGTAGGACTGTTGAGAGAACCTTGATAAATGTCGACAGTCCGGCGTCAGACATTTGTCCGATGGAAATCTGGCTTACATGGATTTATAGACAAATGAGAGAGCCCGATGCAAACTATGGTAGTGAGTACCTTTGTAAATGACTGCGACCAAGCTTACTCCCAATCGACTCAAGCTAGTTTTCCCTTTAGGTTCGGGAAGAGGTAAAGAGGCTGAAAGTGAGTGTCACTGTTACTCCCCATGTTTCGATCCACCCTGTCAACTGTAGCTGTATGGACGCCAAAAGTGGACAAACGCCGTGGCGTCAGACACGAACGTAAACTAAACACCTCCCTACCGCTGCACGTGACGGTTAGGGTCGTAATGTCCGGTCAGCCATTGCGCTGATCGCCTCTTTGTCTAGGCTCACCCCGTCAGATGTTGCTTGGCAGAGCAGGAAAGTGTGATTGTGACATGGCTCACACGTCCCTACCTCATTTCCCCAAACCAGAATTACTGTGAGTCACCGTGTATCTTAAGAAGTCGTGACTCAGTACATCACCTACCAATGAAATAAATCAGTCCTTGAGAGCAATGGCTGGGATGTAATCGTTGCTTCTTTAGTATGATCTAAGGGCAAACATGCAAATATGATTTTTGGCAACTGGAGCCTGCTTAAAGTCAGCTTATGGATCAGACAGTGCGGGACACGTGGAGGCGGGAGCTTGCTACCGTGTCAGCCATTGAATCGGGGCTGACCTCCGGTGAGCCTAACTTTGCTATAATTTTTTAGAACCGGCTAGGCACAAAAATGGTGAGATAGTTCACTACTGTAAAATTTTTTCTCACTGAAAATAGGTGAACAAGCGTGTGCACGGGTCCCCGCTTTTGAGCTCAGTCATCGTATAGCTCGTCAACTGAGCAATTTCCAGAGAAGTACACAATTAGAATTCCCCACGGAAGACCTCAAAGTTGACTCGGATGTGAGTTCTCAACAAAGCCTATATACGTTACACAAAACTCTAGTAAAGTATACGTGTGACATAGTCTGCAATGAAAACCCGTAGTAGCATCCAAAGTAAGGCAGTTTCGGTAAGTCGAGTCCACCCAGGGTGTAATGACAGAAAATAAACACCTTGCAATGCTTCCTTGGAAACTCAATCATAACTGCTTCCATCTCATTATTATGAGAAGGAAATAATCATTCAGATAAAATGAAGAAGGCTATTTAGGAAAAGAAATGGAAGGAATCCATGAAGAGCAGAAACTAGCTAGAAGTCGCTCTCACTAAGTAATGGGCGCTCTGAAACGTTTCACTATGTGAAACGGCGGTGTCCCTTTCTATGATAGACTCAGGTAGACTTAGCATATTTCCAATTGTGCAGCCATTAAAAAGTTCTGCGGACCACAGCCAACCAGTTTTTCAAAGAAAATCAGATCAGATGAAACAAGGTAGCTTCTGTCTAATAAACCGGATATATCGCATCTTCATGCCTAGCAATTTAGGATATCGTCCAACACCAATCTTCAGTCTGCTGAGGGACAACTAGCAGACCTCCTCAGGCAAGTGCAATTGTTTCCATTGGTCTGCTGCCAAGCTCGCAGGGGGAAGAGGAGCAATGTAGCAACTATCTAAGGAATAGCTTTGGAGGCCGATTTGACTTTCAACGAAAGTACAAGTACTACTTCATATATTCGCCAATTGAGTAAATCCAGAACACCATCTGCCTGCGGTACGGGGCCCCCTCCTAGAGTATTCAACTTACCACATTAGATTTCGGTACTTACCCAACTTTCTGGCATGGGTAGCCTCCGCCGATACCGACATGACAGCCTGATTGTACGTGCGAAGAACTTGGCAAACGTGGGTGTTTAGAGCGTTGACTGTACTCAAGTCTCGCCCCCGACGTCGTGGGTCCAAATCCCACTGAGGCCGCTGAATGTTTCACGACTGAGCATTCAGTCAAACTGTTCAAATATGCCAGAAACCAAGTTATTTCCAAACCATACTAATCTCATTCGACATGGCCACAAAAGTATAATTTTGATTGCAATGAGGAATTTTGGTTGTGCAGAAAGGCACAACTCCGTGTTTAGAAATATCATCGATGGTATACATGCCCACGTTGACGATAATAGTTCTAATTCAATTATCTCTGAAATAACCAGCCCGGAAAAGTATTGCCGTGCACCCTCCCAATTCTTGTCTCCTCGGTCCTCACGAATGCAAGTTGTCAAATGCACACTGCAGGTTACAACGGATAGGGACATTCACCGCAGCCCGCACCTTTCTCTTAGAGTTTCAAAACGGTAATCAGAAATCAAAACTTTCCATATGCGGTGGACGCACGAATCTTGTCTCTTCATAGCTTAGAAGCAGAAAGGCCGTCCTCGGCAAAATCATAAAACCTGCAACAAGGCGCTAACCACTTTTGGAGAGTTTCCAACGGCTTCCAACAGCGTGTGGTGGAACGGTCAAGAGACCGTTGCAAGCTAATGCGTACGCGGAGCTAATGTTATTTCCAAATGCACCGAAAGTTATTGGAACATTTAACAACTCCGTAGGTGAAAGCCCCAAGCGTCGGCTTGCTTCCTCTCACGGTCTGTAAATGCGATGCGTGCGCGCTTGTTAGAAAACTAGCTTCTGTTCCAAAAGATGTGATAGGTGGAATAACCCTCATAGGACTTTAGGAATGCCACTATTGTCAACTAGAAAAACGTCCGGGAAGCCTGGAAAAAACAACCCAACTATCCTTAGGTGCGACTTTATTGGCGAAATCTTTATTCGTTATCCTCTTGAGCACCGGATCATGTTTTGGAAAGGCTAGGCGAACACCTTCCTATTCGACTATTATATTACAATCTTCTAAGGACGTTGGCCACCAGCTAGCATAGAAGGAGCGGTAAAAGGATACTTTACAAGCTTTACTGAAGTTCTTAGGAATCAACCAGGAAAACTTCAAGACTTGCAGTAGACCTAGAACACACCCAATATTCTTTATGAAAGAGTTCTTTGAGCAGAGTTCTTTGAGCTCCGTTGAAAGAACATACTTTCTGTTGCGAGCCTAGGACAGATAAGTGCATTTTCAGTCAATTCAAGCAGGATTGTCTCTTCTTAACCCTATTTGATTATCCACTGTATCCTTGGCCGGAGTCCAGGACGGATAGGCAGGTGAGATTAAATCTTGGAGCTGTAAATTGTACAGACAAAGGCACGACATAGCAAAGCTCCAATAAAAACGTTAGGTGAGTAAAACAAATATCTCCTAACATGTAGTGTGTCCAAAGTTTAACAGCTGGTGTTATCACCTTCCTGGTGGAAGTCTTAGCGTTTGCTTTATTATGCAACCATTCTCGACTAGTAAGTCAATCCCCAGGAAGGATATTGCCCATTTCACATGCTTCTATTGTTTTTACCCAGTGGTCGATTAACCTTAATTCGGAGGTTTTCACAAGAGGCCATTTCTGTACAGCCTTATTTGATATCGGTTAACTCTTGCTCATCATAATATGGCGATGAGAAAGATGACACCGCAAAGGATGCGAAGTTGGCATCCTTTACTGGTTAGAAAAACCGCCAAAGAATCCAACCCTAACGCGTAGGATATTATCACTTGCTGACGCCTATCATTTTTCTCCGTTTGTAGATAGTCAACGCCCGATCAGTAATCCAACGTCTTTCTTACGATAGTCTAGTTTTCTCTCACTATTTGGTTTGAACCTTGGCAAGTTGATATGCTTAACTGATCATTACCAAAAGTGAGTAGCAAGCCACTGAAACTACGGCGGACCTTTAGTCCTCCCAATTGGCTAGTCAATTTTTCTGCTTAGGAAGGTGTCACGGTTAGCCTTATAAAAGTTGAGACGTATTCAAGTGTTGAAAAATTTTGAAAAATCGCTATGATAATGCAGATGTGGACTACAACAAAGTAACGATCATTTTCTGCACCACCTATTTCAATGTGATCCAGTAATTTCCTATCAGACCGCTATTTTCATACGTAGTGCTAGCGTGGGAATGAAATAAGCACACCAATGAATTTCTGGAGAGCAGAATCACTTATATAGAATGCCGTGATCAAAGTATCTCATTTGGTTTTCCTGACAGACGACCAAACCCATAAGCCCATTTTTGCTTACAAAGACTGGCAATCAAATGAAGACCAAAGACTGCACCAAGGGAAGTTGAGAAACACCGGCAGGACTTGACGCAATAGGGGAACCAAGGGCTGACCTGTCCAAAATTCCCTGTCCCAGTCCTAGCAACTCCCTATTCAGCCGACATAAAACATAAATAATGCTAGCGTCCCAACCTACCACGGCAGGTCCAAGTGATTCCGTTTACTTAATGACACGATATTGGTGTGCAAAGTTATAGGGAACATTTCCTGTTTCCGCTTGTACGCTTTCACTGAGCAGTAAAAACTAACAAACACTGGCCAGATTCAAATTTATTATTTCAGACATAACTAAGAGTGGGATTTCGAGTTTAGTGTCCTTGATACTACTTTTTAGGGTCAACTCAGAAATTTCAGGTCGTTTATTGCTTATAACCGACAGTTAAACATTACCCATCCCCCTCTGCAAAATTTATATTTGAATCTCGTGTCTCCGTCGGCCATGTCACCTTATTTACCCATATAGTGAAGTCAGTAGGAGGCAAAACTACTTTGATCCACTCCGAACCATTTATATGCCCATTTAAACACATGATCTGCTGTAATATTTGGGTCCAGTAGATCTAACCGCGTAGACAGGGAACCAAAACTAAATTACCTCTCATTCACAATTAAAAGCATAGCTGATTTCTCGTAACATTCGCCCCATTTCCACTTTGACGCTTTTAGAGCTTTCGTTGGTAGTTCATCGAGAGGAGACGGTAGAAAAGTCCCGGTCACTGAATATTAGGAGCAAGCAAGGCACACTGACAACCTTATTCAAATCGCATAAACTTTTGCACATGCGGATGAGAAAACTATTAAAGTAATCATCCTAGATAAATCTAATTTCAGTTTGAAAATCTGCAAACTTGGACAAAAACTATCTAAGATACAATTCCCATGTGGCAGGTGGAAGCGACAATAAGGAAGCATGAATGCCTTGTGTACAGTGATGGTTAATTTAAATCATTTATTTGGAAAGGTGAACTTAAATATAAAGTCGATGTAATATAAAGACCCAAAACCCAGTTTATCCTGAGCCAGCGAAACAAGTAAACTGGAAAAGAATGTCAGTCAGTCGAAAGATGTGTGACAACAAGGGGCGCTTAATTCAGTCAAAAACAAAATGTAGTTATAGAAGAAGTCCCAGAATCAACGGTAAAGGTCCCAAGGTCGAGAGTAAAACACGACTTAGGCCTTTTTCGGGTGCATGCGAAAGCTTTGTTTAGAGACGCCGAGTCAATTAACATTCTCAAAGCATATAGAATAGGGAAGTATCAGCCACTGCGGTTCAAATTTTCGGCCACGACCTTTAAGAGTCATTTTGGAGACTAAAACAGAGGCACAGCTTCTGTTACAGAGAAAATTGTCTCTGCGAGGTCAGCATCCCGAAGCTTTTTCAGCCGGATTACGAGCCAAAAGAGCGAACAAACATGAGACAGCTCATAGCGGGACTGGAACTGCGGAGGAGCAGCGATGAAACACACCTAAAAATGAAGAAGGGACAAATAGTTCGGGTCAGAAGAACATTTCTCTAGCCTAAGGCCGTCATTCAGACAGCCTAACCAGTGTAACGATGCCAACTTTTGAGGCTGTGGGCACCAGGTGTCGTTGTCTGTAAATCTATTACACTAGCTGTGGGAGTCCCTGAACAAGTTAGATAAACTTGGATTACTAGCCCCTGAACGGAAGCGTCACGTAATTGTCTAAACAGAAACATGGTTGACTGAGGAAATAAGGAGCAACGAAGTCAGTATTAGAGGCCACCAAATGTTCCATTGTGACAGATTCCAACGTAGAGGAGTAGGTTCAGCGATTTATGCGTCAAGTGAAATTTCGTGCTGTTAGCAAGAAATATCTAATGTGGCCCCGCCAAATTTTGAAAAAGTTGCATGCAAGCTATGTATCAAACAATTACCGACACTTAACCTGTGTGTTGTCTATCGGCCTCCCAGCTCGAATGAGGGCGCCGACATGGAACTACTTAGTGTACTGGAGTTTTTATGTGAGCAAGAGAAGTTAGTACTTCTGGGTGACTTTAACGCCCCAGGAATAGACTGAAAAATTCCCATAGCAAAAGCATCATCTACGTCACTCGACCACAAGCTACTACAATTTTCACTAGACCAATACCTTATTCAACACTAAAATTATGATCAAGAATGAGAGAAGGACAGTGGTCCAATTGTTTAGATCCCGTTTTCAGTAAAGAAAAGGTCGGATCCTATTTCGTAGCCGTCCCTGCGGTGGCCAAACCCCAGCTGCCTGTCTTACGGGACGGGTGGCAATAGGGGATTTTATGGGTGGGGCAACTGGATGTGCGAAGGCATAAGGAAGGTATGGAAGTGTAGCCAAATGTCAGAAGAAGTTGCCTATGCTAAAATAACCGGCGAAAAGGATAAAACAACCGCGCATACGTAAAACAGGTTGCGGGATTCTCCGATATCAGCGTGGGAGAGGACGGATCAGTAAAGAATCGTAAGCATCCAATTGTAATATGAAAACAATTGGCAAGATCATTCTGCAGAGTTTAGACAAACACGGTGACCAGCACGATGGATTTGAGTGGAACATGATGGAAGCAGTTCAGAAAACGAAGCAGCACAAATACAGTAAGTTCTGTAACGAGAAAGGTAAAGAAGGCTGAAAATGCGGACAAAATTCAGGCAAATTAAACTGCCAGTCCTAAGGGGAATGCTTCTGTAGCACAAAATTTAATGTTTAGTCGTTTTTCAGTAAATTATTTTCCACTTTATCCACTTATAGACCGCAGTCTAACAGGCAACCGCGTAAAGCAGCTCCACAAGTGGATAGGCCGACTAAATTCGTGCGGATCCAGGAGGTCATCCAGTCACCAAATCCTGATAATTGTTTGTAAGAAAAAGGCCTGTTAACCTCTCGTCTGATATGTACGTGAAGGAAGCCCACGGTATTACAAAAATGGCGCCAGCACACCGATGGTTATGCCTTTAGGTAAGCTCTGGTTAATGTAGTAACCATAGTGCAGTTACGCTCGATGCGGAGCCAAGAGGGCGCTGAGAACGGGCGCAGTGTTTGATGGAAGCCACTTGTCGCTGACGAAGGCGATGAAGACGTGACTCGCGTTTCTTGAGGGCACGGGAGTGATTAGATGTGCAGACTCTGTGGGCCTTTATCGTAATACGGCAGTCGAATGGTACGGCATCTGCACCAAAGCCCTTCTCAAAGAAGTGGACTTGGTGGACCCGACACTGAAGTCCAGTTTGATGAGACAATGAACACTCGACACAAATACAACGTTGGGCAAATTGAAAAACAAAACTGGATTATTGGTATGCATGGTCCAATAAAACTTGAATTATAGGTATGTATGACACGGCCAAGAGGAAGGCGCTGTTTGAGCAAGTAAACGACCGAAGCTGGTCGTCAATGAAAGCCGTGATAAAGAAGTGGAAGCGTAATAGTAACCGACAAATGGAAAGCCTATTCGCGTGTGAACGAAAATGGTTAGCGCTACTTGACGGTAAACCATTCTGCCAAGTTTGTCGACCCCCTCATCAAGAAAAACAACAATGAAATCGCAGCCTACTGGAGAAGCTGAAGAAGAAGTTGCGCGATCAGGATCCCATCATGGGAAGGAAACCCTGGGCCCACGTCGACGAGGCCCAGTACCGGTTATGGTACAGTGTGAAGGCAAACAACCTGCCTGAGGCTTGGGAAATTTCCCTTAAACGTGTAGCCGAAGCATTTCCGGTGGATGACAAAAATCGGACGACGCACGACCGCGTCCAACAGTCGCTCAGGTAAGGAAGTGCGCTGCTAGCATAGTCAAAATTTAGTTGAATGTTCAGACACCGATAACAACCGTACCGCAGTGTCAAGCGGACACGTAAAGCCAAATAGAAAACTATGAGCCAACCGGGGCAGACGGAAGCCAACCAATATGTCTACGTTGTCTGCTGCAATAATGAACTATTCTTTAAACCTAACAACGTCTTTTTCTTCTTTGATTTACGCCAAACCAGTCGGGGCACAGTCTCGATTTGGCTCTACAGGAATGACCTCCGTGTAACGAGAGCAGAATCGTAGAATGGAAGCGCCGGGGCATCCGATAGCCTCAGTGGTTTCCTGGACGTAAGCCGCCGAAGGTAAGACAGGAAAACGGTAAATGCGCGACCGAGTGCAGGGAAAATGTGAACCCCTGTCGTTAGCAGTTCGCACCACCTCCCTGTCGGGCAGACGACCAAGGAACACCAAACAGGGCGCCAGCGAACACAGCGGAAGATGAAAGGGCAACTAAAAAAGAATGCACGCTATGCTGACTGTAAAGGTCGACGGGGAGCCGATAAGACCTGAAAGTAGGACAGTCTGGAGTAAAGGTAGGCGACGGCCGTAAACCCAACGCAGACGAAGTGCGCGATGGCGTAGGTGCAAAGGGCGGAACTCAGACAACCGCCGGTGAAACGCCTGGGCGGCACCGCGTAAAACCGAAAGCCAAGGTAAATACGCAGTGACTGCAAGGACTCAGAACACTGCCAACGAAATCGTACACGTAGCCCAGGCGTCCGAGGGCAATGTGCGAGGACAACCTAAAGGGGAAATTCGTATGAAAGGAGAGGCGAATTAACGGTAGGGCCCTCTCCGCACTGTCTGCCGACGTGGGCGATCGCGCAAAAGCCCGTAGTGAATCTGTCGTCTAAACCACTAGGGGACAGCGGACTTCAAATGCAACGGCATTAAGCTGTGACTGTAGGGCATATCGTTTGACCGCATGATCAAGCAGCAATCAAGGCTCAAACACAAGGGAAAAGTAAAGAAGGCGTTGATAAACAAAACTAAAAGAGATCTCGACGGCAGTATTCAAAGCAAACTGGATATAAACGTCACCGCTAAGCACAGCAAATCTAATCAGATGATGCGGTAAGCTGAAGCTTATCGCACGCGGCTGAATAAGCGAAGGGCTGTCTGTCGAATCTGCTTGAGGAGATTAAAACGCGAAAGCTAACGCAAACGTAAGGAGAAGCAAGACAGTCATTAATTATCTTGAAAAATAAACCATCCCGCGGCCTGCCATACCCGGCGTGTTTCCAAAGGTGACGGTGGTGGGTAATTCTATCAAAGCTGACGCGTTAGGACCTCTTAAATGTGCCGTCCCGAAACTGGGTCCAGGCAAGTTAATGTAACAAAAGGAAGCAGTGATTCTAACTGCAACCCCAAAACACAACCCCTGACCTTAATCCTAATCTCAAACCTCGTGCCGAACCCCCACCTACTCCCCCCTCCCCAAATGCCAAACCCTAATCCACAAACAGCAAGTTAGCATAACTACGCCTACTGAAAACAAGTAAGTAGAAAGTGAATACCCTTCATAAGCTCTAGCTACGAAATAGGATTTTGCTAGAAAAAGAAGTCATAAGGGAAGTGAATGCACAACCTCCACTCGGCTTAAGTGGCCATATTGTTTTTATCTGCGTATGTTCTCTCCTATCGCAGCCGCAACCACAAATTTAGAGAGGCAGCAATATTCGGATGGGTGATTTTAACGGAATGATGCGGGCTCTTTCGGAGGAACCCTGGTCAGCTTACATGGAAAATTCAAAGACTCCTGGCGGTCTTGAAGAAGAAGAAACGATCGCTGGGACAAGAGCTTTATTAGCCTGACGTTTCGGACTCCTGCTCGAATCCATCACCAGAGAGAAAAACAGATAGGGATGGTTCATGCATATGCGGCTGCAGTATTTATAGGATGCAGTAGCCATGCTACCGCATACCTATGAATATTCACGGCTCCCCCCTTCATCAGGGATCTTTGCACGTGGCGTGATGGCCGACATTTGCGTCGTTAATTGCTGCAATTTCATCACGTGCACTGGATGTTGGTGGGATGATTGCTCGACCATCTGACGCGCTGACCCGGGTGTTGGGAAGAGTGGTCACCTGTGCGTTCCCCGCGTGGCCAAGTACTCCGCCTAGGTGAAGTATCAGCACCGAGTATCGAATGGGAAGATCATCGCACTTGTTAATAGACTGGGGACCAATAAACCATGACTCAATCAGCTCCCGGCTCACGCGGTTGTCACCTCTTGCGAGAATTTCGGCCTCATCAAATTTGAATGAGTGGCCGGAACCCGTCGAAGAGCCGCAACCTGAGAGCTAGCGTCCTTTCTCCGCACCTCTGCAGCGTGTTCGGCCATTCGCGTTTGGAGTTGCCCTCCGGTTTCACCGACGTAGTTGCTTTGTCCGCAACTGCACCAGATCCGATAAACGACTCCAGACGTTTCTTGCCGTGGCAGTGGGTCTTTCGGTTTCAATACCTGACGCCTGATGGTTGCCTCCGGTCTGTGTGCAACTCCAAACCCAAGTGGTGCGAGAAGGCAGACGACAACTCCCGAAACGTTCTTGAGATACGGAAGCGTTCGCCAAGCTTTGGTGTCCGTGCGGTTAGGCCTTTCGTCCCTTTTGTGTATGCACCGGTTGACGAAGTTGCGCGGGAAGCCATTGGCTTTGAAGACCCATCGGAGGTATTGTAATTCGGCAATCTTGTCTTCCGGCTCAATGCAGTGCTTTTCCACATGCCGATAGAGCGTCCTTACACAGCTGCGCTTGTGGCTGATTGGGTGGCTGTTGTTGAAGTTCAGTACTTGCATCGTATTTGTCGCTTTCCTGAACACTTTGGTATTTAGTCCACCACAAGCCTTGCGGCATACGAGGACATCCAGGAAGGCCAGCCGGTTGTTCTCTTCCTCCTCCATCGTAAATTGTAAGTCCGGGAAGACCGCATTCAGACGTTCCTTGAATTTCAGCAGTTGATCCCGGTCGATAACGACGAGGGTATCATCCAAATATGGGGCCCAGAACCTCGGTTGGTGTTTGAAGACCAACGACTCTAACCGTTGCAGGACCGCCTCGGCGATGAACCCCGAAATCGGCGAACCCATTGGTGTGCCCTTCACTTGTTCGTGGATTGTACCGCCGAACGTGAAGTACGTCCTGAGACAGAACTTCAGGTGCTGAAGGACTTGGGCGCGTCCAAGGCGATTCTCCATTTCATCGTATTTGCTTTGTAGATCCAGCTCGATTGTCTCGATCGCCAGGTCCTGGGGAATAGAAGTAAAAAAGGATGTAACATCAAAAGATACCATGACCTCATTTGGATGGAGGCTTAACCCTTTGAGTTCCTCCAGGAATTGTGCTGACGAAGAGACCATGGTGTCTGACTCAGCGATCAGGAACATGAGACGCCGGAACAGCCATGTAGTCAGTCCGTACGTTGGAGTACCTTTGAGCTCAGGCTGGGTGAACGTGACTGGTGGTGCGCCCCAAGGTTCGCTTCTCGGACTCTTACTCTTCATCCTCTATGTTAATAACAGCCTTCAAGAACTCGACTGCGGCAAAACGATGTTCGCCGACGACGTTACGCCCTGGCAAGTCATTAAGGGTCTGAATGAGCAGGGAGTCCTTCAAAACAACCTTCACCGACCACAAGCGTGATCCGAGAAGTGGCTTCTATATTTCAATGTGTAGTAGTGTGCCGTCCTTGACCTGCGCCCAACCAGCTGTCATTTAAATGATTAGACAAGGGCATATCTCCCGAATGGCATTACTCTTCTCGAAGAATCTTTCCAGAAGAATCTCGGTGTTTGGATACAGAGCAACATGAAACCAACACTGCAGTGCACCAATGCTGCAAAAAACTCCATGCGCTAAAAAGGGTGTGTGGGATCTTTGACAAGGACCTTTTGGGAAAGCTTACAGCACCTTTGTTCGGTCTCATCAAGGATATGGCATACAAGCGTGGTGGCCATTGCAAGCAAAGGACAAAAATGCCTCGAAAATGTACAATAAAGCGCGACAAAGCTGGTAAAGGGTTTAAAACGCAATCTTACATGGAAAGAATGAACTGCCTTAATGTGTTCCCTCCAGGTTGCGGGCAGCAAAGAGGTGATCTTATCCTGGTTTACAAGATAATACATGGCCTTGAGCATGGGCTGAGATTTTAGGACATGCTTCAGTGGCAACCCTCGCCCAATCTTTGTGGCCACTCGATGAAACTACGCACCAAAATGTCCGGGATGAACATTCACTCTGGACTATTTATACAAAGCGTAGTGGAGGAATGGAATGATCCCCCCTCAATCCGTCGTTTGGACGGGGTCCCTGCAACTCGTCAAGAAACGCTAGGATGATTATTTGTGTCTCCTGTTTTCCCTCAACAGTCTGAATCTGAACTGAATACCCCCTGGATCAAGGAAAGTTTGTTTTTTTAAACAATGCTGCTTAAATCCTGCAAGTACTGTTTCAATGGCGACAATTTTCGTTATCCGTGCGCATATGTATATAACGTACCAGCGTGTAATTAACAGGGTTTTCGAAGGCCTTCTCTATCATTCTTACTAAATAAACTGAATAAACTGAGCACGCCGCATTACCAGATATTTCCTTTAGCGAAAAATATATTTTCGAAAGTTGACCTATAATCAGCATAGTGCGTTGTCTAGGTGACCCCCTTTAAGGCTCCACGTTTCCGTCCATATCATGAATAGGCTGCTTAGCCAAAATTTGCTTTGCATACTTTCCTTTGCTAGACTGTAGGTTGATCCTCGTTAATGAGACGCATTTAAATACAAATGTGTCTGAATTTAAGCACGGGTACGTGCACAGGATCTTCGAATTCGGGAGATGGTTGCTTGCAAAGTAAGTTCTTTTCCTCGTGGCCTCATTCTCTTGACACGTTCCGCCTTTTTAGCCCATGCTTTCTGGACCTCCCACAGAATTTGCTCGTAATGTGTGTCCATCATAAATACATTTACCATGAGTTCCTAAAAGATGTTGGTGCGCACCCCACGGCGTTGTTCTTCTTTTGTCCAAAAACCGGTTGTCATAAAAGGGGAGTCCAAATTATAACTTATTATGCTCAGAAAACTAATAAGCAAAGATGCTGCTAGGATAGCGATGCTCGATTTAGGATAATTAGATCATGACAGCGGATAGATTTGGAGTCTGTAGGTCGGCTTAGGATTGCTGTTACGATCAAAATGAGGGGTAAATGAAGAGAAATCCATTTCTGGTTTTGGAAACTTCTGAGGGTGACATATTTGACACAGGCGTCATAACATTCTCAGAGTTTGCCTTGGTTTTCTGTACACAAATTGTAGAATCCGGAATTTCTGAACAATTCTGCCTTTTTGGCATTTGTCAATTCTTCATGAATTCAAAACGCTCTCAGAAATTCCCTAAACTGAAAAAATCTGTCTGCGCTGCTTGAATTCGACTGGAATTTACTCGTCTTCCCATGTTTTGACATTTCGGTTACCCGTCTCTGTCCAGTGTTACGCCTCGTCGATATAAGTGCAATTAGCCTCCGCCTTCACGGATACCATTATCGGCGAAATCTTCATCCTTCACTGAGGCTCTCAGGAAACCATTACTCGGAGCTTAACGAAGTAGCTGGTTCGGTTTAGTTCAGATTCCTACGGATACCGGCTACATCGTGCTCCCGAAGTTAATCTTTCATCGACGAAGTGCTCTAGAACCCGCAGAAAGCGAAGACTACTGACAACCTGTCGGCGAAGGCTAAGTCGTTCTTTGCTTCCAATTGACATTTGATACTCAATTCCTTTTGGAAAAAAGCTTTACTTTGTGCTCAGTAAAGTAGTCACTAAGCAATTTAGGTCGCTTGTTATAACTTGATGCATGGGGAATGCAAATGTCTATGACCAAACTATGCGACATAAGTCCCCCCTTATCGGAGGTTCGGACCAGGGACCATCCATGCAAGAATCGACGCCCTTAACCACTCGGCCGCGCCCGGACGGCTGGACGTCCGCATGAATGATATATATTCAGGAAAAGGCGATCTATCACTTATTTATAAACCGCGTTTTATATTTTATGATAAATATTTGCCGGAAATACCTAACTCGCTCTCAGCCGGACGTGATGGGCCACCGACCATTAACTCTGAAGAACGCACTTCACCGCTGACGTCAGTCACACGCTGTGATGGACATCGACAACTCACCACCAGAGTTTCGAAACTAGAAGTAGACGTCGACCCCCTCACTAAAATAATAGCGTTACTTCGCAAGTATGACAAAATTAAACCCCCTGAACACGATACAAAAGACATGAAAAACACCAATGAGCCGAACCACAGAAACCTCAAGAAAACGAAAAAGGTTATAGACTTCAAGTTCGGTGAAACAAGAGGCAACGAACGAAGTTACTAGACAAATCTTCGGACTCAAACGAAATGAAGGGAAATAAAAATAAGACAGACTGAGATGGAACTGGTTCTCGCATTTTCATAAATCCGACAAATCTGTATCATACAGAGTCCGTCTGCACCAAAATAAAACGGCGATCGACAACGCCAAAGAAACTGTAGGAAGTAATCGTATGGACTTAACCAAGCCACAAAAGAGTGCTGGCAGCTTACCCTTCACATTTGTAGGAAACTATAATGCAAGAAGTCAGGTGAGGCGGCCAAATAAAGACGTTATAGCATACATCACGGACGCGAGCAACCTATCAACTGATGTTGATACAGCCATAAAGGCAGTCCCGAGTCTGAGACTAAATCTACCGCCAGCAAAAGAGGGCAGGATGCAACCACCAGTTTTTCCCCGAGAGATCACGTTGTGCGTTAGTGCAAGGAGTCTCTGAAGCACCTGGTGACACCCAGAAAGATAGGATGAAACACGATATGCCGACATTTCAAAACCTACTGAATGACACTCAAAAACCCGGTGAGGTAGACGAAATCCAAAAGATCTTCCGTTTGGGGTCTTTAGTTAGAAACTACGCAGAGCAAGTGCGGCCGAAACCACTAAAAGTCGTTTTGGGAAATGAACAGCAAGTAGATCTTACCTTGTCGAGAAAGCCTAGGCTTCGAACCAACAATCGTGGAGTGCTTTTTCAGCTGGACTATCACCCAATCAATCGGATAAAAATGACGACACTGGTAGCGGAACTGATAAAATGTCAGAGCGAGGGCGAAGTGAATCTGAAAATAGTAAACAACCAAGTTGTGAAAATGGAGCGTTCCTTCTGATGAAATTGAGGGTACTGGCACCGGCGCTCGGTTCTGACAAACTTCAGTAAATTCAAAATGGGCTAATGAACTTGGTACGCCATGTGAGATATGCAGTAGTAACTGTCAGTCAAAAGCTATAGCAAACAATATCCAAAGATCTAAACAACCGAATTATATAAAAACGATGTACACAAATGTGCAGAGTTTATTCAACAAATTGGAAGAAATAAAACTCACCATTGCCAATTTCCAACCGACTTAATAGCTTTAACGGAAACATGGTTAAGTGCGCAGATAAAAGACGCGGAATTTATGTTAGATGGTTTTCAGCCTCTCGGAATGGACCGCAACGAACGAAGGGATGGAGAATTGCGATATTTATACGAGATGGCATCGATAGCGTCAGAGCTGAACCTTCCCAATTTTGGAATATTGATTGTAAAATACTCTGTTGTTATTTGAAAGTGTCAAACCATCTAAGCCTCCATATGGCCCTGGTTTACAGACCGTCAGGCCAGCGGGCGAATGCGGACGACGCACTTATCCCCGAGATAAAGGAAATTGTCAAAGCAAACACATGATGCTACTTGGCGATTACAACTGTCCGACATCAAGTGGGATTTGATGCATTGCACACGATCAGAAAACTCTTTCAAACATCAATTTATTCGACTGATCACTAATGCGTCCCTTATCCAACATGTTAAAGTGGACACTCCATTCTGAGATGGGTAGCAGTCTAGTTGTTTGGACCTCATCATCACTAGGGACAATAGTTGCATTATCGGATTGGAATCGCACACGCCCCTTGGCCGAAGCGACCACAGCGTTCTTGTTTGGGAGTATAGTCATTTTTCTGTATCCGAGGTTCGAGCTGCTGAGAAAAGAAATGTGTATAAAGGGGATTATTCCCGAATAACAAATCTGCTACAACCGGTGAACTGGAATGCTGCACAGGCACCTGACGACTGGTTCTTCTTCAAGGATGTAATGCAGCACTTGGTAGATGCACTTAATAATGCAGAGCTGTTACCCACTTAAGAGGAAACCGCTCACTTCCTGACCAGAGTGGGTGACGTCAGAAATAAAGAAGAGCTGTGCAATGATTTACCGTACTAACAACACAGGCATTAGCTAAAATTTGAAGCATTTTGTCCCCGGTACGAAGCTGAAGTAGGCAAGAACGGCAGGATTTATTGGCACCAAAAAATTTGCACGTCTCAAAGCAGCTCTACTTAAGCGTGGATATCCCGAACGGTTCATCCACAAATACAGCAACTCTACACGGCCAAAACTGACAGAGCATTCAGCTCCGAAAAAGCCCGTCTTTATATCTTTGCCCTTTAAGGGCGACAATATTTTAAATACTATCAAACGACGGCTACGTTCTGCCATTGAAAGGACAGACAATGCAGCCGAACTAGTATTCTGCAGTCCTACTAAGCCACTTCCGATTCCACGGGCAAAGGATGCCCTGCCAATGCACGCCACGTCAAATTGTGTTTATGAATTCACATGCACTTGCGGATGCAAGTACATTGGGCGAACGCAAAGGCAGTTGGCAGCCAGGTCTATTGAGCACCTGCCCAAGTGGCTCCTAAGACAAGAAAATAAGATCCCGCGTTCCTCCATTACGAAACACCTACTTGATACTGGTCACACCGTCGACCCCAAAACTTCCTTCCGAGTACTTGTTCGGGCACGAACAACTCGGACATTGCGTTACCTGGAGGCAGCCTATATACGACGAGTGAAACCAGATCTTTGTAAACAATTGGAGCACGTGGTTAACCTAACAGTACCATGGTAGCCTCTGGCTCCATGATTCCCCCTCTCCTCTCATTTTTTGCTCTTTAACGTTTACTCCTTTTTTCACTTTCTTCCCCTACGGCGTTTGTGTTACTAACTTTATCGATTAGCCAACTTTGCCCAAAACCCTAACCTTGCTGTTTCTGCATCGATTTTCTGCATGGATTCAAATCTGTTGTATTGTTCTCACTCGTTATCCCTCTTATGAAGCGACAGGAAGCAGCTGAAGAGCAGTCGCGAAAGTTTTTGGTGCCAATAAATCCTGCCGTTCTTGCCTACTTCAACATTAGCTAAAAGCCCAGACACGCGTGTTTCGCCGATCTTGTGCCACTGCCCGATGCAACAGCGAGGGGTTCGGCTCGTCAGTGGGTCCCCAGCTTTCCCTGTGTGTTTTCTGGTATATGAACTCCAGTTTCAACTTGCCTTGTTTAATTTCCGAGGAAATTAAACAAGGCATAAAGAAGAGCCCTAAAGTGAAAAGGAGACTTCGGAAAGAGTACGCCAGACGTCAACAACTAGAACAATTCGCTGACTTTAAAGAACAGAGGAATGTATGTCGGAATCTGTTGAGGAGGAAACAGGCAGAATTTGAGTCAAAACTTCTAAAAAAATACCTCGCAAAATTCCAAAGAATTCTTTCGATACGTGAATAAGGCGAAACGCGACCGGGACTGCATTCCCTGTCTAAAACATCTCCAGGAACATACGTTGTCTGACAACTCAGATAAGGCGAACCTGTTGTCGGATTTCATTACATCTGTGTATACCGAGAAGCCGGCTTTTGATGAAAGAGTTTACCCCCCAATTGTCAAACCAAGAAATACAATTAGCACGGCGGAATTCACAATAGATACGGTAAGGAAACGTTGAGTCAATTGCAGTCCACTTAATCGCCTGGTCAGGACGCAGTGCTCGAAAAAGTCCTGAATGAACTCTCAGACGAACTGGCCTCTCCCTTATCCAGGATCTTCAGAACTTCGATGGAGACCGGGGCTCTGCCTACCGACTGGAAGAAAGTAAATATAAGTCCCATATATAAAGGTGGCGAGAGAAGAGCCCCAAATAGTTGCACAACAGTGAGTCTCACAAGCATCTGTTGCAAGCTGATGGAAAAGGTAGTAGAAACGAAGCTGATGCGGCATCTCGAGAAAAACCACTTGCTCAGTTTGCATCAGCATGGGTTTCGTAGTGGTCGATTGTATCTCACTAGCCTGATTGTATCCATGGAGAGCTGGACGAAATCAATTGACATGGGCTTATCAGTCGGCGCCGTGTACATTGACTTCAGAAAGGCTTTTAACAGTGTTCCACACAGACGACTTATATTTAAACAACGTCAAGTGGGTGTGAATGGAAATCTGTTGAAATGGCTAGCCGATTTTCTTACGGACAGATCTCAGCGTGTGTGTATCGGAAACGCCAGATCGAAATGGGCATCCGTCCACAGTGGCGTTCCGCAGGAGAGCGTTCTGGGTCCAATTCTGTTTTTTATTTATGTGAACGACTGCTTGGACTGTCTGAACTGCGCGCGCGTAATTTTTGCCGATGATCTCAAATTGTGGAACTCAATAGAGAAACCGGAAGACTTTCTGCACTTACAAAACAATATGAATCGCTTTCAACAATGGTGTGATGAGTGGTGTCTTAGCCTCAATCGTAACAAATGCCATTTTATCCAATTACGATCGAGCAACAGGAGGCCGTTGAGATTTTAATCTGACTACTTTACAGGAAGTCACCAACTCGAATCAGTCAAGGAGTAAAGAAACGTCGGTGTGTGGATGAAGTCAGCTCTCAAATCATCGTCTCACTGCGCCAAGGTATGAAAGAGCGCCATGAGTATTCTAGGCGCGATTAGAAGATCATTCCTCAGTTTTGACAAGGAACTTTCGGCCGAGTGTCTGGAACATTCGTTCGACCAATGTTGGAATATTGTGTCCAGACATGGTGTCCCTGGACGAAAAAAGATTGCACCCTACTGGAGAACGTACAACGCAGAGCGACCAAGCTAGTCGGCGGATTAAGTGGCTTATCTTATAAGAGACGGCTGGAGAAGCTAAAAATATTTTCTCTCTCTTATAGACAGTACAGAGGGGACATGATCATGGCCTTCAGGATCGTCCGAGGGCTAGACTGTGCTCTTCAGTTTGACGATTTCTTCGAACTGGCGCGGAAGACAAATCTCCGAGGGCACCAATACAAATTGAAACTCGAATTGCGGGCCAAATTCTTCTCCCACTGGCTGGTTGAAAGATGGAGCAAATTGCTGAACTCCGTTATATTAGCGGGAAACGTTTTGACCGTCAAAAGAAGACTAGAAAAATTTATGCTTGATGGTCAAACATTTACACGATATCAATGACCGGCATAACTGCTATGTAAATAAATAAATAATTTCTATTAAAGACCCGTCGGGGTCCCATCAAAGCAAGTAAAAATGAGTTTACATCTGAATTTTAGACAAAGTAGGCAGAAACTGTGCAAAATGCAATTCATCGTTTATGAATTCGTAGTCCGTTTAGAAAAATGATGAGCGTGCATGTTTTTTTCATACGTCAGTCTGTAATTAGGGTTTTCTAAGGCTCTGCCTATGTCCCTCATATAGACTGAATTATGTTATGACGGTGCACGCCTACAACAATGGCGTGTCAAGTTCAAGTTCGTGAATTAATTGCCATGACCCGAATAGCCAGTTTTGATTTGCATGCAAATAAGCCATTCTTGATTCCTCAACAGATTATTTGAATGTTTTGTACAACCACCTGCCCAAAACCTTCATATCATAGTGCAGCGTCCCAACACAAATCACTTGAGGGTCAATTGAATGTGCCGATAGATTAATGTCCTCTTCGCCGCCGCCCCGATTCAGGATGGGATTGCTATGGCCCCTTTCCGGGTGAATACCATGAACCCTTCCTCTTTCCCTCAAAAACGCAGATCCCTCTTATCTACCTGCCCAAAGTCTCGCTCACCATCATTGGAGCTGTATCCCATGGCCTTTTCGTATAGATGCCGACAGCACTAAATTCCCCGCTGGTCATCTAGCATTTGTGCAGGCAACACTCTGTATACGGACCAAATTCAGACGTACCATCTGGTCATATTCTTGTAGTTGTCTTTTTCTGCATACCACCGTTAAGTCCTCACCGGTATTGATACTTTCTTATTAATATGACACTTCTACCATAATCGCGTGCGCGCATTAGGGAACAGATTTCATGCTCACATTCAGGATTTTCAGTGAGCTTCTAACGTTTGAGACATCCCAGGTAGTTGAGTGGGCCCATTTAGTAAAATGCTCAATCGCTACAATAGTAGCTGATTCTCGTACCTTCAGATCAGATCTACCAGAGCTTTCAGCGTGCGACAAAGTTTGAAGCCAAAGTATAAGTTTACGTTAGACAGGTTAGGTGCAGTTGACTGACAACGGCTAATAAGCCAGCAATTGTCATTCCAGCCTTCCTTGTGTTTGTCCGTAATGCTATTATGCCTATGTCATGCGCCGCTGTTGTAGCTGCCGGTTGAGCATGAGAGAGAGCCGTTGGGCACAACGGAACGAGTGAGTTCCGTAAAAAACGAGCGATGAGCGCCACTCTACCAGTTCTATTATGTATATTTCCACAGTATCTGCATAAATTCGACCGGTTGGCATGCAACCGAATGTCTTCGCTTTTGGAGTGAGTAATTCTATAATAGGACTAGCAAGGTACACGGACGTTTTCCAGAACGAGTCTGAGTTGAAAGTGTAAGTTGGTTACTGTTATTGAAGGACGATCAGAGAATTTATCATTTCTTGCGGTTGGTACCCTCCGTCACGGCCACTTTCCATAACGGTCGTTTGCTCTCTTCAACTACGCTTGGCAACGAAATTTGTACTAACTTCGTTTCCAGGATCATTACATTTTTCATGTAACCTTGTCTTTTATCGACTGTTTCGAGGTAGCGTTGGCTTGTTTTAACCACGTTGAATTCACTGTGTTTACTTAATTCAAGGCTGCATCTGCACATAATATTTTTTAACCCGGCCACTTTCTGGCATTATTTGCAAGCATACTGTTTTAAGAGCTTAATGCACCTTCTTTTTGATTCGTCAGTTGCACTAATTTAGTGTCAGTTGACATGACTTTGCTGCGTCAGCGCTCCCCTTAAGTATACACATAGGATGGTCTTTTGCAGTCATCACGCCTCTCGTTAATTGTCAGCAGTTATAACTTCCCACGTATGCACTGGCTTGCCAAATTCATGTACGAAAACTCAATTGTGTCCGCGTCTACCTCGTGGCTTCGCAGGGCGGACATTGTCAAGTGAATGGAGATGCGTGGCAAGGCGCGTGACCGATCCAGAGGAGGCATCATCGCTCTTACAGAGGAGAGCATAGTGCACTAAGTGAAAGTTTTGTGTTCAAACCTGTTCCAACAAGACGTACGACAAGTAGTTCGGACCATTTCTTCCCGACGAGCTATCTTGCTTAGGGAACTGCGACCTCAAAAGATGCTGTCGGAACAGTACTTCTAAAAAGCAAATACACACGGTTGTGTATGAAGTGGTGAACGAAGTGGATGATTCTCGACCAACTGCACCCTACACATTTTAATATGTGATTCATGATTTTCTAATATTTTAAATGGACTACTCTGTCCGATCGGGCAATATTATACGTAGTAATCACTGACTGAACAATAGAAAAAGCAAGTTTACAGAGTTTTCATTTACCAGTATGTCCACTTTAGGCAACCAAAAATTACCCCGTTTTCAGACGCCTGCTATAACATAGACGCATGCGTCTCGGTCTCCCGTTTGTCAATGCCGCCGTGAGTAGAGATGTGCGATGAAATCGTTTTCTTTTTTTCGTCAATGATTGTTTAGTTTTATCTGACTGCGGGGAGCCTTCTCTTTAGTTGATATCGAAATATCCATAAAAGGTTCAAACGGCAAACCCCTTACCGCATCAGCGAATGGTCTCGAAGAGAGTTTCTCAAGGTGCCATTTTAGGAAGTGTGTCACAATTCAACTCGAAACACAGAAGGCGACTGCAGACGCTCATCAATACACTGCCTGTGTCAGACACTCGGGTCATTTTACAGAGGAAAACTACGGAGTTACGATGGTACTAATTCTGAAGCCCTTCCCTCATTTTGTGTAGCAGACCGAAGGGTAACAAGTGCTTTCCTTACGAAGAGAATTCCTTTAGTGTATATGAATAGAATAGTAATTGGAAAAACAGAATCTTTATCCATTGGGCGTGGAATGTAAAATCTAGATTTGGCGCAACTGGCTAAAAAGCTTGAAAGCTACTTAAAAGGGTTCAGTGGGATCAAAAATATTCGTAATAGGCCCGCACTCCTTACAATTCCAACTCTGACTTATTAATCCTCCTTTTAGGATACGGGCCGATCCGATGGAGTCCCATAGACAACCATCAGGATTGAGAACTTAGGTCTTTGTCTTGCATTTCGGTTAATTTTTCTCACTGCTCAACAAAAACGACCGTTATACGCTCGAATACCCCCAAGCACCGTAAAATCCCGTCGCATATGGTATCCGTTGGCATGTATACCAACACTGAATTAAGTTGCTATCGTCTCTTGCGGTTTTTAGTTCAGTTCGCTGTTCAGTTCAGTATATGAGGAGGAAATAGTCTTACGCATTTGAACTCCCTATTCGTCACATAGAACTCCAAAAATTTGTTAGCAATGCGAAAAAATCACAGCACTAGATGAATATAGGCGTCGATTCGCATAGCTTACCAGATGTTTTGGTCACACAGTCACACGTCAAGCCGATGTTTAAATGACTCCGCAGATGGAGGCATAAAATTTGACTCTGGGAGGTTGTTCCATGGCTCCAAAACAAGCTTAAAGACAAATACTCTCTCACACCCAATCTCCCTTGGGGCATACTTAGTTTGAAGTGATATCCTCATAGGTTGTTTGTAGCCTTGGAAATGTCAGATCGGAGAGCGTAATCCAAGCCACTCACGATATTGAAAGTTGGTGTCAAGTCTTCGCGCAACTTCCTATCAGTCAGAGGATAGAGATTAAGGTTATTTAGGCGTATCTCATATGTATGTGCACTTCTTACTCATATTAATTTTTTCTGCACCACTTCACGTAGGTTGTAATCCTGCTGCGTCCAGGGTCTCCTGGCCTGGATCATATATTCAGGATGCCGTTTTGCAAAGGTGCTGAAGACTTTGGAGAAGCACTTTTCATTAAAAAAAAACTGTAAATGATCTCTTGATAGCTTATAGCATTGATGATGCTGTCCTAGATGTCCTGCGGAAGGCTTTAGGGCGTCTGCAATTCGAAATCTGAGATCCTTCTGTATTTTTGCTTCTCGGAAAGGCATTCCGTTCAGGTAGTATTGCCGCATATTAGGGCTTTGATTTCGATTTCGGAAAGCAGTAAGATGCATTTGTTCAAATTAAAGGACAGGAACCACGTACAGGACCACTCTTCATTGTGACGAAGATCTTCTTGGAAACTGGTCTCGTCGGCAACATTGTGAATGGCCTTTCAGATTTCTGTCTCATCTGCAAACGTGGCATAATCAAAGTTAAGCTCCTGTACACAATTAATAATAGTAATAATAAATGCATTTATTGCCAGTTTACAGACATTGTCAGGGAAGCTTTAGACACAAATCCGGCCAGCAGTGAAAAACCCCCGTCAAAGAGGAATAAAAATAATGTTGATGGTTGTTTTTTATAGTTTGGAGGGTTCAGGAGGAAGAAACTGCTGACCACAAAATGCTGACAGTCAAGAAGAGAGGGGTTGCACTACATCGGATCCCTGCCAGCACCAGCCCCGCCTAGCTCCGTCGAACCCCCTCAAATATGGCGGGGCTGTAGGGGGCTATTAAGGGGCTTGGCGGGGCTGTGGAAGGGGCTGTGACGGGGCATTCCACGCGACAGCCCAGCCTGGCCCCTCCAACGAAAAAAATGCGCAGGGAACGCCACATTTCTGTCCACTTTTGGCACCCCTTTAAAGTATCGACCTGTATGAGGCGCATTGTCTCACTGTTCCCGCATGTTACACGTCGAGACCCACCCAGCGTACGTCGAGCACTACGGTATTACATAGTACTCACAGTGACCGCGCCGTACATGCACACACTAATCGGCACCCATTATCAAATACATGCGACGAAAATCCATGTTAATGAGTTATTTATTGAGGAAACTCAAAAGAATTGGAAAATATGTACAATTATAATAAATGTCAGTGTCAGTATATGCGTGGATTTAACATATGCTATGCCATTCAGTTGGGCATTCCATAAATATCCCACATCGACCGCTGATTCCTATAGTTGAAGAAAAACAATTGTTGGGAAACAGCATGGTTGACGGAAGGGAAGTAATACTTGAAAATTTAAATAATAATTTTCATACTTATTAGGTTCGCCGCAGTAGTATGAATATTTAACCCTAAATATGTAACTTTCGTTGATGGAAATTACCATGTCTTCGGATGGAGACAGAACGGGACAACATGTGTCATCGTTAGTCCCTCCAACTGTCTCCGGGCGCTTAGCCCCTCCGCCATACCGGTCCCTCGATCCATGAAACCAATCAATGACGTCTTGCGAACAGTTTCGTGGACGCAATCACTAAAGGTAGGGCTTAGACGAATGGCATCTGAACGGTTAACTAATGAGGAAAACTGACCGCACAGGAGTGCATATAAAGGACTACCAACAAATTATTGTTTCCCCATTGAGACACCCCAACAGTAGTTAAGGCAAAGGGGCGATCCTAGCAGTTTACTGAGGAGATTTCTCACGACCTCCTTGCGATTGCGCCCGACAACTGACACAATTCGTTTCATCTATAACACATGGAGAGTAAATAAAGCTAAATATTTACATACCAAATTTTCCCGAAAATCGGCCTCTTCGTTTAGCTTGCTGACCAAGTCTTCGTACGCGTCCTTCGTGCATAGCGGCCAGCCCAGTGTGGGTGGCCTTTGACCGACGACAGTGAAGACATGTATTTGCCCAAGTTTTTCAACCATGCGTGCACGATGTTGTCGTAACTTGTCAAGAAGGACCGTCTGATTATGCGCTATTGTATTGTATTGTATTGTATTTTAGGGTAATAGGCAATGCCCTTGATGACCCTATTGAAAACGGCACATAAAATATGAATGTTAAATGTACATCTTACTAAACTTTTGTCACTAACATTTTTGTTCACGGGAAACTTTCACAATGCGGGACTGCTAAGGGTGCGGCAGGCGGTCTTCTCAGTGTACACATGAAATTTTAAGTGCAGTTATATACAATCAGCATAAAGCGCAGTCATTTGCATAGTTTGAGAGGGGGCATCTCATTAAGAGTCAGGGGTGTGTTAAGTAGGGATGAAATCAAGAAATGAAATTTATGGCTGGCCGCAGGTAGTCCTGTTGTGAAAGTCGTCGTTTATCAAAGATCAAACGATCGAGCTGCCTTTTGAATACAGCGATTGTATCAGATGTCACTATTTCACTTGGGAGTGAGTTCCATGGCCGAACAACACGCTGGCTGAAGGAAAACTTCCGATTGTCTAGGCGTGAACGCTCCCGCTTGACTTTGTAAGGGTGACCGCGCAGGTGACTCGTGGTCGTGAATTCAAAAAAGTCGTCAGTTTTGAGCGAACATTCATGTCCGTGGATAATGCGGAATGTCCATAAAGGGTCACACCTCATTCTTCTATAGGATAGGGGGAACAAATTTAACTGGATCAGTCTTTCTGGGTATGACAGAGTCCTGAGACCGTCCACCAGTTTTGTGGCCCGTCGTTGCACCTGCTCTATGGCATCACTGTCTTTCTTCATCCAGGGCATCCATGATGGCATTCCGTATTCCAAGTGCGGTCTGACGAATGTGCCGAATATCTGTGAGAAGAGTTCTGGAGGAAAGATTTTGAAGGCACGCCTAATCCAGTGAATGGTGCTGGTTGCCTTTTGGACGACTCTTTTGCAGTGCTGAGAGGGCAGCAAGTTTGAGCATGTCCAGACACCTAGGTCTTTGTGCGTGTCCACTTCATTTAGTGGAACCCCATCTATGATGTACTGATGTTTTGGGAAGCGCCTCCGTCCAGATTCTAGTCGCAAGACTACACACTTGGATACGTTGAACGCTAGGAGCCACTTGCTGGACCACGCAGCCAGCTTATTAACATCTTCCTGTAGCTCTTGCGCATCTTCAACGCAGCTGATTGTTTTCCAGATCTTTATATCATCCGCAAACATGATGCCATCGCATTCAAGGTCTGCAGGACAGTCATTTATGTAGATGAGGAAGAAGAGAGGACCCAAGACTGAGCCCTGCGGAACGCCGCTTTTTACTGGCACCCATTCGGATGTAGTGGCACCAACGATGACTTTATGGAGCCTTTAATGACAGGAAACTTTTAATCCAATTAAAAATGCTGCCCTGTATTCCACACTCCCAAATCTTCTGTAGCAGTCGTCCATGAGGAACGCTATCAAACGCCTTCTTAAAGTCAAAGAAGATGACGTCCACTGGACGGCCCTGGTCTGTGGCTCTTGTCCACTTTTCCTGAGAGTAAAGACTGCTCGTAAGGCAGGAGTGACTACGACGAAATCCGTACTGAGCAGCACATAACAGGTCCCTCTGCTCCAGATACGACATTAAATGCCCTTTAATAAGTCGTTCCATTACCTTGCATAGAATGCAGGTTAAACTAATAGGACGGTAGTTTTCGGGTTCCAGTCTGGATCCTCCTTTATAGATTGGAGAAATATGGGCCGTTTTCCACTCCTCCGGCAGTTCGTCTTCGTCCATGGACTTCCGAAATATCATGGACAACGGCTCACAGAGTACATCAGCTAATTCTCGGAGGACAAGTGGATGAATTCCATCTGGACCAGGTGATTTGGCAGGTTTCACCC
The DNA here is from genome assembly GCA_902702965.1 of Spirometra erinaceieuropaei. NCBI lineage: Eukaryota > Metazoa > Platyhelminthes > Cestoda > Diphyllobothriidea > Diphyllobothriidae > Spirometra > Spirometra erinaceieuropaei. The sequence goes on along the minus strand of CACRXP010000093.1, from coordinate 1,324,598 downwards.
GCGTAGTTCGGTCCTTATCAACGTAGGTGAGAAGAAAAGATTGTCTTCCAATGCAGGACAGGAGGGATATTGTCGTTGGTCTACATATGGCATGGCAGGAGGGTTTGTGTCATGAGTGAATACCGACTGAAAGAAATTGGAGAGGCTGATGCTTTCAGGTTGTCATCCGTCTCAATTACTCCGTTTTGGGATCTTAGCGCTGGAATCGGTTCACAATTGCTCTGTCCCTTACGTATGTAACTATAGAGGATTTTAGGATGCTTCAAGGAATTTTGTAATATGCACAGCTCATAGTTGCTTCGAAGTCTATGAGCCTCGCGTTTACACGCATTCCGCTGTCGCTTGTATTCCGTCAGGTCTTCAGGACTTTCTGTTTGTCGATAGCGTCTCCACACTTTATTTCTCCTCTTAAACGCGGTTTGAAGTTTCCGGTTTATCCACGGCGGACGGTTGCTAGTTTTCTTTCGTCTGAGTGGACAGTTCAGATCAACGATTCTTTTAACCAGTGAGCTGAACGTGCTCCAATAGTCATTAACTGTTCCTTGTAATGTGGTTGTCCACGGTATTGCTGAGGCTTGCGTTCGCATGCTAGAAAAATCCCCCTTCCAGATATTTGCGTGTAATTGTTCAGGTGAATTAGGCTGGGAGAACATGGAATACTCGAAGAGCATCACAATATGATCACTAGCGCCAATTGACGGGAGATCTTGTATGTCCAGCACACTCTCCTCATCTCGAGTGAGCACCAGATCGAGGCAATTTGAACGTTGCCCTTCCCTAACACGTGTTCCGAGAGTTACATTCTGGAAAAGTAGTTTTTCTGCTGCCAATTCAAGCAAATGTTGCCCGAATGTGTTCGATGGACCCGCAACCGTCCAAGCTTGCCAGTCGATATTGGGGGCGTTAAAGTCCCCTACAATAAGGACGTCTCTGTTCGAGCAGGTCTTGCTCAGTTCCCTTAGGAGAAGGCTATCGTGTTCGGAAATCTGGTTTGGGGGACGATACACAACTGCAAACGCCAGCGGCCTGGCATATTTGGTGGAGATAGTTAAAGATAGGAATTCGACTTCCGCTGTTGTTGGTGGATTATGCTCGGGGACCGCGGTTAGGTTGTAGCTAACATAGACAGCGACCCCTCCTCCTCGGCTTCTCCTGTCTCTTCTGAACAGTTGGTAGCCTCTGAGGGATACCTCATGGTCTCCAATAGCTTCAGAAAGCCATGTTTCTGTCAAGGCGATGATATCTGGCGTGTGCTCGTCGATCAGAGTCCTGAGTTCATCCATCTTGCTAAACAGGCTCTGCACATTCGAATACAGCACCTTTAGTGTCCGTCTTCTCGGGGGGAACTGGCCCTGATTACAAAGGGGGTTAGCCACAGGAACGGTCGTTTGATCTGTATTATCTTGCCTTCCTTTATTTTCAACCCCTTCTCCCCATCTTCTGTCCTTCTTTTCAGTTCTGTCCAGAGCTCCCTCATCTTGTGTCTTTCTGTCGGTTCGTAATCCGGCTGAAAAAACACTTCCTTATGCGAATGACGAAGGGCCATCCTCCCTTCCAGGAGATGTGAGGCCTGAGCTTCATTTGCAAGAATAATTTTAAGAGGCCTTGGTAATGCACGCGACGCATCTGTGTTTCCTAGACGGAAAGCTTTGTGCACGGTAACACATTCTCCGTCCTGAAGGACGGCATTTGAATATGTTTGAAAGAGGTTGAGATCGTGTTCGATTCTTTCTTTTGCAGTCGAAGAATTGGATTTAGGAGCTCACTTTATGACGATGTTTCGTTTTCGGTAAAGATGCCTGTCTGGAAGAGAGTCCCTACGTTTATTTTTACACGCACGTTCAGCATTTCGCCAATTTCCGTTGTCATCGTTTGACTCAGAGACAGCTGTGATGGCGTAGCTACCACAGGGTTCCTCACCAACCGAGTCGTGCGATACATCGTTCGGCAGTGTGGTATTTGCTGGCATTGTGTGTGGACTCTGCTCTCTCGTACGAACAGTCTGACCTTCTTTTTCTTTTCGGGATGCCCCGGGGCGCTTCTGCGTCTCTTGAGATCCCTCTCTGTCGTTCTTTTCTTGCACAAGAGGTCGGTTCCCAGTTGTGATTTCTTCCTTAGACGGGCAGTCTTCTTTCTTGGCGGCTGATCCAGTTAATGAGACTGTGCTTGAATATGTTCTCTTTGTTTTCTGAGGGTCTGACATCGCCGACTTTCTCTTTACGGGTGAATGGCGAGGAAGTTTCGTCAACTTCCCCATCTCTATTTTGAGGTCTTTTATCTCTTTCTCCATCTCCAAGACTTTCTGGAGAAGTCTAAAACACGCCGCATGTGTTTTATGTTCGTTCTTGTAGTTGACATCCATTAAGGTTTCTAAACTCCTGGCCCGTTTGGCAGAAGATTTGATGATGGGGAAGCCGATGTTACATTCATTTAGACAATGCGCATTGTTTATTACATTATTATTTTTAGCTCGTCTGCTGCGCGTCTGTGGTCCATTGGTAGCGACGCCGCCCTCGTCACCTCCTTGACTGGGTTCGAATACCACATGGGGCGCACTTCTTGAGCAACATCCCGAAGGCACTTGTTCGAGTACCATTTTCAAGTATATAAACTGGAGAAGTTGTTAGGGATGTTCGAAGAGCTATTTAACCAGACGAACGATATGAAGCAAGTAGGAAACGATATGAAGCAAGTAACAAGCGACTCAGCCGTCTTTGGAATGGGGGATCCCGCGGGACTGTTGGCAATGAAGTGGTCCGAAAGAGAATGGTTGTCTCAGAGAAAGTCCTGTCGAAGTTCCGTGTGGATCGAGTAATTATTGTTTACGAGCCAGTTTCTTAATCCAAATAGGCCCTCAGAGCGTTCGGTCGGCAGAAATCTCGGGAAAGGCAAATCCGTCCACTTTTTTACTAAACGAATTTGATCCAACGGCGAAGGTCCTTACTGCAGAGATGTCAAATCCATTCGTATTTATTTTGATATATCACTCTGCGCCACAGAAGCATCCTTTTCCGTTTTCAGTATGAAATGGATGGTAAATATGACCTGCTTACTGAAGTGAGGAGACTGCTGAAGGTGAAGGCCTGCCCTATCCGCCGGAGGAAGTAGGTACGTTTTCGTCAAGTCTTGCCCTACAAACCATCAGACTTACTGCTACTTACTGGAGTATGGGTGGTGGCGCCGGCCAATCAACTAGTCGCCTTACAGACTGTCGTTCCATTAAGGTTTCGTCATCATCATCTTCCGAATCGGAGGTTAATCTGCGGACAAATCTAGAAAAAAATATTAATTTCATGTGAAAAGGCCGTCATACACCATCATCGTCCTCCAGCAGCACTGGAGGTGCCGGCCACTAAAGCAGGCGTTTTTCTATCAACCGCCTGTACACCTGAACGGCTACGTTTGTCTGCCGTTTATGGTGTTGCGGATTGTTTGTAGAAAGGACTCGAGGGGGAATGCAGAAAACCTATCCAACACTCCAAAACGCTTACGTCTTCATAGAGATGAAGGAGCCAATGTGTGTTTCATACATTGTCTGCTGGACTATACAATTGGGGAAAATCAGTAACAAAATTGTTTAACATGAGGCGGGCAAAATCAATCCAGGATGTACAAAAAGCCGAGTGGCAAAATATCTAAATGGCAACGCTCAATAACAAAAAATGATGATAACGGGGTGTATCATGAACGGGAAGTAAGACGATAGGGCCTACGTACAGTAAGAATTGCCGGTATTCGGCGGCCTTCCAATATTCGAGAGGGTCAAGAGATCTGAACCTGCGAGAAAACGCCGCCGGAAAACAATAACCGCATCTATCGATGGAGGCGTTAAGTTCGGCAGATAACCTTGGCCCCAGTCACCACAAGTGAATCAACTTTTGCATTACACCTAGACAGAAAAATTGCATGTAGTCGATTGGAAATAAGGCTACTAGTTCGATTGGTAAATCCTCCAAAGGCGACCTGCCCTTGTGGTGCAGTGCCTAGGTTTGCCATCGAAATGACCTGTCGTCTCGCAACCGGCCACTGTACGTGGGGAATGTCATGTGGTTAGCAACGGTGGGCCCAACATAAAAACACCTACAGTGACTGTCGTTATTTATGCGAAAAAACATACCTGTTGCATTCGTAATGGCCATTATGCGTTTTCAGTTGCCTGACGAAAGATCGAGCAGGCGTATCACAGAGGACATTCTCTAGAGCTACCCTAATAACCTTTCCTGGCAAAGGGACACACAGGCCAGTAGCAAGTTATCCCTTAAATTCCATTAAACAGTCATTTAAGAAGTCGTGCAGAGGCTCTTTCTTATTAGATCAAGAAAAAACGCCCATAACAAAGGGTTGTTCAAATACCGGATGGCCAATACGACTTAGTATTGGCCTTAGGCACTGTTTGGGCCACTTAACAACTTTCATTCCGTCTACGTGCACTCGAATGCATATGTCGGAAATACTTGCTCCCCAACGAAGACGTAGCTCATGAAGCAGACCGTCTGTGAGACCCCAGTAAATGTAGGTGCCGTTACGTAGAGGCTTCTTATTGCACGCTCGAGGCGTCAGCAATAGCGTCCGTGGGTCCTTATGTACTTCCGGATGGAACTGACGCAACATATTAAATAACTTATTTGTATTAGAAAAAGGTATTTACACTTCGAGGGTGTATTCTTGCGAGGCCTCCAGAAAGGACTTGCCTCCAAATGCCTTTGTGTCGTCCATGTCTTCCACGGACTCTACATCCATTATTCGTTTACACACGCATAATACCTACCGGCAGAAGTTTCAGAGCTCAGTATGGGCATTTGTCGTTCGGGGGATTGATTGCCAACTGCCGTCGACGTTGGGGAACTCTGGCTCTTCAGTGGCCTCATAATATGCCTTTATCTGGCGCTTTATGCGCTTTTATATGGCGCCTCGGTGATAGCCACAGTAATTACGCTTCATAATTGCTTTGGATATTCAGTAAAAACGATAAACAATTTGCATAAGTGGACTATGAGCTCCAAGGCTAAACAGCGCATACATATACATAAAAGTCGACTACTTTAACTGGCTGGTGAGTAAATGCCCAAGCAATTAGCATAAGATGCATAAATTAACTAAGGCAGTTATCAATAACATGAAAACAGTATTGATTGACGCACGATGTTAGCTACGACCGATTGTCAAACGTACGAAGTGATAACACACACAGCTCGATTGATAAATAAGAGTTTACGCAATGAGCGACTTTAACAAAACCTCAGTATATTAAGCTCATCCGCAGCTATGTTCAGTGGGCGTTAACGGATGCCTTTTCCATGATTTATAAGCCACTATTGGTAAATTAGCTCCTTTTAATGCCAAAGAAGGTACAATGAGTAATGTTTTTGAAACATAACTCTCGATGCAAATACGGTTCAAATTGCTTCAATCCAGAGGGGGTTCCGGCCCCACCCAGTCCCATCCCAGCCCCACCTATGAAGGGGCCATGTGCTGGCAGGGATATTATCAGTCGCCAATACCTTTAATAAAGTTGGGGCTGGTCCAAACAAAAGCACCGAAAAATAGCTGACGCTCTTGGCTAAAGAAATTTTTCCTGTTGAGATCAGAGACCGCAAGCGCCATCACTACGGTATAGTCGATCAGTGGATTCAACACCCAAAATATGTGGGGGTCCGTCTGAATGCAAAACTCGAGTAATAGTTGTCTTCAATAAAGGATAATTTTGAAGAGTTTTCACATTTCTTGGTAGTTTACTCCAAATATCAATTGCATTTACTGAAAAATATTGACGATATTTAATGATACATGCCAGAGGAAGAAATAAAAACACCTCACGGTGACTGTTACCTCGGGGATGGACAAGATGTCTTAGGACAATGAACGGGTTAAAGGTGCAATTATACAAACGCTTAAATAGTGAAAATAGTCCCTTTTGTAATATACGAAACCATAAACGATCTAGGCATGTAAGCCGGCAACGTTCTTGGTAAGAGAAACGTCGGTGTTCCGGGATTAAAATTCTCGTGGGAAAAATGTTCGACGGATTCTATTTTCGTCCTTTCAGCAGCACGCATGAGGCTAAATAAAAACGAACACTATTCCAGGCCAGGTCGAACATTCATGTTATAAATGCGCATTCTAATGTCGCTGGCTTTAAAGTTTCGCAGGATAAACCCGGTAGTTCTATGTGCTCTGGAGACTATCAAGGCACATTGCTCAGAAAGATTGAGGCTACTGGAGTATGATAAACCCAGATCCTTTATAACCCCAGGCACATTTAAGGCGTGACATTCAATACGTAGTTGAGTTTGGTTGTCGTCGCCAACCACCATGACTGAGCACTTATGTCAAGGGAAGGGCGCCATGTGAGGCAGCACTGGCCGAAGGCCTGTAGATCGCTCTTTAGGAGCTCAAGCACGATGTCATGATCTGCCGACTTGTACCTGTATGCAACTTCCAGATCACTGGCATACATGAACGGCTTACCATTATGAATTAAATCGGATATATCTTTAACAAAAAGGACAAAATAAAGGCGGGCCGAGTACAATACCCTGAATGACTTCACTCCTCACACCTGAGGGGTTAGAGATAATATTGGGAATCTTAATTCGTTGTTTACGAGAGCTAAGGTAAGAGAATATGAAATTCAAAATTTTGCCGCCTATTCCGAAAGAGGACAGCTTTAAGAGAAGAAGAAGAGCATGGTCAACACGATCAAAAGCCTTAGTGAAATCGAAATATACTGTGTAAAGTGCAAAACCATTGTCCCCAGATTGGAGAACATAGTCAAAGAAAGGGAGCTAACAGGTGACACAAGACCGAGCTTTGAGGAATCCATGCTGAGCAGCACTCAGTAGATTATTCTCTGTTAAGTGACACATCATCTTATCTTTGACCAATGTCATTAAGATCTTCGAAACAAGGGATGGCGTTTACTGGCCGAAAGTCATCAAATGACGTAGATTGGTCATGCTTAGGAATGGGCAAAATGTGTGATTCCTTCCACAAGGTAGCATACATTTCACTTTCAAGAGGGAGATTAAATATCTTGCATACGAGAGATGGTAAAATCGTATTTGCATCGGCTTTTAAAATGCTTTCTGGGACATGTAGTGGAAACGTGGACTTAAAAACTACAAACAGTAATATATACAGGAAAAATTTAAATCCAAATGGGGGAATTGTGTTTATCCACAAAAAAAGGATGTACAGATTCGAAGAATCAGAAATGGAATGTTCCAGACTCACGCAAAGTAGAATCCTCTCAAGTAGCGAGATGGTATTACGATGAGGAACCGGTTGAATAGAGGCAGTCGGTTCCGCGATGATATGGTGAAGTAGGCTTGAGAGGAGGGAGTCTCCGTCAGCTCATACGAATTGCTAAGAATGTTGAGAGGTTACAAGCGAAGGCCAAGAAATAACGACATCAAGCACACTCTAAACCAGAGCACACGTTTACCGCCGCAGCGTTGTTTTTGTGTATTTCCGTTTAGTCAAACAAATGTACAGGAAAGTCAGATGCACAAGAAAGTGTAGTGAAACAAATCAAAAATTTACAGAAGCCCACAGACATCATCATCATCAGGTCCAGGGCTGTGAAACTGGCGAAGACGCCGAATAGCAACAGTCACAGCCCACAGACCGAAACTTATATTTCCGAAAACTGTCCCGGTCAATGCCTGGATGGTCGGAAGCGGAGTGCTCGAGTATTTAATAGATGTTTTGGACAGTAAATCATTGAAGCTATCAGCGGTTAACTGGGCATCAACTATGGGAATTCCGAGAGCGTCTCGGAGGATGGAATGCTGCGTCTTTCTATGAGTTCGTATTTTTCTAGAGAAAGGTTTCGAGACATTTAACGAATGGTTTTCGCTAAACTGGACCACTTCGGCTAGCTGTTTTTCTTCAGAAATTCTCTTAGCCCGCTCGAAAATATCACAAATCAAGGGAAGAACAGGAACGTCGTTCTGAAGATGGAATCGACGATAAAGTCTGCGCATTCTGCGCCGAAAGGGCAAGGGTAGGAATACCTCATCCCCAACATTAGTTATTTTCTTACGGGGGACAAAACGAGAAATAAGCGAATCCAACATTTCGCACAGTTTTTCAGTGCAAACATTTACATCCGAACTAAGGAAGAAATCAGTCCAGTCGTAGGAATTAAGGTGTGTTAATAATTCGATTGGGCGAGTTTATCGGAAATCGCGGAAAAAGTTATACTTTGGGGACAACGATTTGTCTGCCTCGAATTCCAATGTTGAAACAACTATGTCATGGTCCGAGCCCCCGAGTGGACCTAGGGATGACAAAGACGAAGGTTTGCAGCCTCTACAGAAAATTAGGTCAACTTCGCCTGGTCCTCGGGTGGGAAAATCGACAGCATGAGTCCGCATCCCAACAGCCACAGCCCCAAGAAAGTCATCGAACCTTCTGGGGCCAGATGGCGGAGACCAGCGGTTTTCGTGGATATTAAAGTCACCCGCAACCGATTGATACTTAAAGCTTAAGTCGGCCGCGGCATGAAATGCCTGTGATAGTAAACGATCAAAATTGTCGTTGGCGTTGGGATGGCGATAGACGCAGCCAACGAGTAAGGAGAATTTATTTTTTAGTGCGACCTGGAGCCAGCAGCTGCCTTCTACTGCGGAAAAATGCGGGAGGTCCAGCAGCAGAATTATAAGTGTTTGCTTAACGTAAACGCAGCTGCCCACACCACGGTTATCTTGGCGATCATTTCGAATGTAAATATAGCCTAGAAGCCAGGGTTCTGAGTCAGCTACGAAAGCCGATACCCATGTCTCAATTACTAAAACAATGTCCGGACAATGGACGAACACCAGAGTCTGAAGCAAAGGCATCTATTTTAGCAGGAATGTGACATTTAGAACAAAAGGTTTGAGGGGAAAGGTTGTTTGTTTATGAAGGAGGTGGGCTACGTCGTCCAGTGCTTGGTTGCTCACGCAACACGCGGTCCGGATGCATCCATCCGATTCTGCAAAATATTTTGTGGCATGAAAGCATCCTTGCGCGAATAAAAAGGAGCAGGACATGGGGGAGTCAATGACGGGCAGGGAAACTGGTGACTAATGTTAGCTAGCTCATTTTCAGCTGCAAATTCACGGACAGGATACTGTAACATATTCCTGCCGGAGCAAAACTGAGAAGGGGATGATTTAACTGATCCAGTATGGACATTAGCATGAGGAATTCATTTGTTAAACGACTGTGGAAGAAAAATTATGGGAAGTGGATGACGCACCGCTTCCATTTGAGCAAGAGTTCTATTAAGAGGCGGTAATGTCGGCACATTCGGCTTAAACGCCTCGATATGAGGGCTGGGGGGGAGGAGGGGTAGTTGGAAACAGGTCACATCTTGGGCTGTAGTGTTTGAGACAGTGTTAGACGATTGCGGAGGAAAAGATTTCATAATGGAGATGGATATACCAGATATCCAAGTAGCTCAGACAGCATTTGGATTCGCCTTTGGTCTAGACACATGCTTAGGCTTGCTAGGGGTTGTTGGAGGAGTCGGTAGGGGCGTGTTGATGCGTTTAAAGATCACAGCATCAAGAGTAGTCGAATGCCCTACGGAATCAACTATGCCGGGTCCTGGAGAGGCCGCAGACGATGAAGGCTTAAGTGAACTGACAATAGGTGTCGTTATGTCTGTGTTGGTTTCTGACAATTTCAATTTGTTCAGTCTTCGCTATATTTGTGTGAGGTCCGGCGAAATTGAGCAGCGTCATTTACGGCAGAATTATTTAGTTATCTTCCTCTTCGACAAGATAAAATTGACTTCTATCAAGGAGAAAATAGCGCATTGCGACTAAGCGGGCGTAGTCGTTTAGCTTGTAAGACACTGAAACCCAAGTCACAATTTTGTAGGAACAAGTGCACTCCCTCTATATCAGATAAGTGACTTGGAATGTTTCGAGTACAAAAGTATGCTGGTGTTTTATTCGCTCCTCGGTTTTAGAACTTATTACTCCAACAACTTTAAACGCTGGTTCAATGACTTTTTCAGAAATGCTGCTTATGTCGCCATATAGTAACTGATAGAGTATTTCGTCGGCTGATGATCTGTTACGACTGGCACAGGCGTAGTTTTGAACGATTAAGGGGTCAAGAGGTTCTACTTGGATAAAGGGATTTTTATGTTACCCATATGCACAGAAGGCAACGAACACATGCTGGCACCTGTTGCATCTCCGGCCACGATTCTAGCAGTCAGAAAACGGTGGGGAGGCCGCAAGCTGTCGTCTTTCAGCACGTGTTCTTCGGGGCATTACACGGTACTAAATAGGTTTTCCGTTGTAGTATAAGGATCACAACGTTGATAACGTGCAGAAAAAGCACAAAATAGCAAATACTACAGTTAATTTACTACAAAAATAAAAAGAGACGGTCCGACAAGGAGCCACTAATAAGGCAATTCACAAAATACGACTACTTTGCCCGACCAGTGGGCCTTTGGGACTCCACTATCTATAACTGTGCGCCTTCAATTCAATTCAATTATTTTTATTAAAGACCCGTCGGGGTCTCATCAAAGCAACTAAAAATAAATTTACATGCAAATTTTAGACGATGTAGGCAAAATCTGCACAAAGTGCAATGCATCGTTTTCGAGATTAGAAGTCCGTTAAGCAAAATGAAAATGAAAAAAACGAGGGGTGAAAAAAACTCAAAAGCAAAATTTAAAAATGATTGTAGTAATTTAACAGGAGAAAAAAAACCCTCAGAAAAATAGCTTCAGAAAAATACAGGGAGGACTGGCCTGCATGTGGCGGTACAAAATGGAAAATAGTGCGACATCAACATGGCCGAAATAAATGTCAGCTGTATATGGCATTGTGTAACGGATTTCATAAAATGGTACGTAGGCGGGTCGGTCAGGACTGGCCTGTATCGCCTTGAATAAGAAAAATAAGTGCCGAAATTGAAAACCAGTCTCAAGCCGATAGGAACCCAGATGCGGTCGGTTTCATTCAACCGAGTCCATCCGAGCATGGGGGGAGATGCGACCAGACTACTAGTATATGGCGAATATAGAAGGCTTTGTCAAGACCGCCGATGGAGCGCATTCTGTAAGGGCACGATGACAACCAGTCTCGAGGCGACGAGAACCCAGATGCGGTCTGTTACATTCATCAGAGTCCATCCGAGGATAGGGCAAAGGAGATGCGACCAGATTACTAGTATATGGCTAATATAGAAGGCTTCGCCAAGAGCATCGATGGAGCGCATTCATTGAGGGCATCATGAAGATCAGTCCCGAGGCGATAGGAACCCAGATGCGGTCGGCTACATTCATCGGAGTCCAACCGAGGATGGGGGAAGGGAGATGCGACCAAACTAGTAGTATATTGCGAATACAGAAGGTTTCGCCAAGAGCGTCGATGGCGCACATTCTGTGAGGGCACGATGCATGAACAAAAAAATTGGAAAAATTAACATTTCTGGTGAGGGATCTTAGGTAGCGAGACTACTCATAAAGGAAGGAAACGTGAACAGATACGGAAATTTAATAGCGGCATGCTAAATTCCCGGTGGCCCTTTCTCAGTGTCATAGAAAAAGTTGTCTGGGAAGGATGAGGAAAATAAAAGTTTAATCGAGTCAGTATTCAGATAAAGGCGTAGCCTTCTCTTAAAGGTGTGTAGATTTTCTGAAGATCTTATATTTATTGGAAGGTTATTCCAGAGGAAAGTATACCTGGAAGCGAAAAAAAGGGAGCGCTTAGAGGTGGAGGACGCTGGAAGAGGTATAATTAGAGACGAGTTGCGAAGATTGTATGGGCGACTACTAGGGGTAAGTGTTGAAATCCGAGGAAAATTTGAACTATGATTAATGCGAAAGAGGAGACAGAGGCCCGCTTCTAGTCTTCGAACCCATAAAAATTTTAGGTTAATTAGCTGACGTCTATCTAAGTAGGAGATATTGGGATGTTCCCTATCTAAAAGTTTTTTAGAAAAACGTCTTTGGACATTTTCAATTTTTAAACGACTGCCTTCATTCATCAAACCAAAGAATGGTCAACAATACTCGAGAATGGGAAGTACAAACATACGATAGAGCCTTAATTTAATTTCAGGAAGATAGAAATTGTAAGAAATAAAGCCACAAATCTGGGCAGCTTTGGCTGTAATTCTGTCAGCGTGCGG
>CACRXP010000093.1:1292696-1311088 GCA_902702965.1 Spirometra erinaceieuropaei | reverse complement strand
CTTATCAGTTTTTGAATACATTCAGGAGAAAAATTAATGAAGCTAAGAGAAGCATCAGACAACGAAGGAATTAAAGGGATCGGATCAGTTTCAATGGTGAAATGCTTGGCAAAGAACGAATTTAAAATTTCTGCTTTGCCTGACTCCTCTGTAATGAAGGCATCACTTGCACTAAGCAAGGGCGGAATGACTTGGTGGGACTTAGCAGATGATCTCTGACGGAAGATCTGAGCAACTGATTTAGAAGAATTCACGTCATTAATAGCTAAAGACTCTCTACGCCTATCTCGCTCGAGCCTCATTTTCGAAGCTAGTTCAAATATTTCAACGATTCTTAGATGAACTGATAATGAACTCACAGAAGGATCTTTAAACTGCTTCCGTAACTTTTTAAGTCTGTTTTTACGAAAGTGTGGGATAGCGGTGGAATTAGCACTCGGTTTGAGCATCTTCCGAGGAATAAGGTCAAGAAGACCTTCTGTTACGCATTGTAATAAATTGTTGAAAAAATTTAGATCATTATTTGAAAAAATATTGTGCCAATCAAGAGTGCATGTAAAGTTATTTACTAAATCCTTATTAACATTAGCAAAGTCAAAAATACTACGTTGAACTGTTGGCTTTGCGGAAATGGCAACTGCAAGGCGACAATGAATTAATGCATGATCACTTGCAAAGAGGTCATGATAAAAATCCATAGATAAAGGGAAGGTGCCATTAGTAAAAATTAAGTGTAAAACACTATCGTTTCTGGTCGGAGAGTGAACTAATTGAGTCAGGTTTGAAAAGTAAATTGTGTCAAGCAGGTTCTGGAATTTAGGAGGAGAAGTATGTGTGTGCCAGTCAATGTCTGGCAAATTAAAATCGCCTACGATTATCTTGAATGCTGTTGCTTCAGACAGATGATTTGGGAGCGACCGATGAGGAAACTCTCGACCCATTAAAGATGTTCGTCTCAGATACGCATGACTCTCAATTCGCACTGGAAACGTTGGGGCGGAACATTGTTGAACGCCTTCCGAAAATCATTATAGGCCAAATTCATAGTGTGTTTTACGTCGAGTGTGCCTGTCCAACGTTGCTTTGCGTACTGAAATTTCGTTACACACGATTTTCTCCCACGAAAGTCGTATTGTGCTTTGGGCAGGAGGCTGTGGTTTTCTAAATAATTTATCATCTCTTTTATGATGATCTTCTTCGTGACTTCGGAGCGGGTTGGTGTCAGACTGGCGGATCTGTGGTTCGTCAAGTGGTTCGACTTCAGGTGCCAAAAACTTTCTCTTTTCGATTTGGGTTTTCGCTCTACCAGCAGTACAGATCGCTGAAAACTCTTCTTCTAGACCAATGTATAAAGTTGACGTTGAAACTTATAGTGAATTAAACTGATGGCGCATGCTAAACAAAGTGCTATCGACCAATTAGAGCGAAGCTGACCTCACCGAAGTGTTTTCGTGGTTCTCCTGCGTGATTCCGTGTTGCACTTGCGACGGGCTATTTTGCTTACGCTTCCAATGTGAACGATTAAGCCCTTCTCAAAATGGTTTCGAGGCAACTACTTCGACCGGTTATCACTGACGTGATTTACAAGGACATGCATTTTATCATAATGGACTCTCCAACGAAAGACACAGCAGAGAATTTCGCGCAGGTAACACTTATGATGTTTCTATAACTCTACAGGAGTGTGCTAATTTGCATGTTTCGGACTTGATCAGAGTTTGCGAGGATAAATACCCCACGGTGGCCTTTGAAAAACGGGGAATTTCCGTTCATGTAGGTTTCACAAATTGGTTTCGGCATCCTTTTTAAATTTGTAATTATTTGTTGTCATTTTAAAATGAAGCAGGTGCATTTGCAATGATTTCACTAAGCATAAATAGTGTCGTCGGTGTGTTTCTTCTCGACGACACAGTCGAAATTAATTAATCTAATCTTGGTTCCGCCTTGAATTATTTTGAAAGAATACCGCCCCAGAGCCTAATAAGAGCAATCGAGGTCTGCCCATTCCAAAATAATTATCGAACGCCTGTTTCTCCATTTAATGCCTTCGTGCTGTTTTGGATGTTACCATGCATAATTTACTAGTAATGGTTACTTGAGCTCAAGTCACCATCTCCACCCCTAGTAGCAAACTATATCGAATAGATATCTATTAGATATCTATTTATCGAGATTCATATATCGACTGGATATCTATTTTGTCGCAGAAATAGATACCTATTAGATATTGATTAATCGAGATACTACGCTATCGGCGAAAAGGGCGGGTAATTTGCTACGCGTAAATCGTTTGCTTAACCCAATGCCCTTTTCTGCCCCCCATCCATTCCTTGTCGTATGTTGATTCCCCCCGATTTACCCAGAGATACATTGGAAACGGTTATAGTGGAATATGTTTATTTAAAAAATTAAATTAACATGTACAAAGGTTTGCTGAACCCCTTCTGTATTCACACTGTTCACGCAGGCGGTGAATCAGTCGAAGATCCGGGGATATTGTCTACAAGTTAAAATTAGTTACTGATAAACGGCAGTCAATTTACCACTGTCATCTTGCGTCATTTGTGACTTGTTCTTACGCTGGACACAACTGTCGAGCGACCTTTTCAGGCGCCTGGTAAGTGCCGACTCAAGGTGAGACAGCTTTACGCTGACATCAGTATTCCATGCGCCGAAGACTTCTGCATGTTGTACAGTTGTAAGTAACGGCAGACTTACCGAGTATAACCACATACAGTTTCGAACCGCTGAGGCTGTGTTTAGTGTTTCGTCCTTTGAAATTAACATATAGGCTTATTTCATGTACAGGTACCTGCACATGTCCTGTTAACTTAAGTATTTTTCTCAACTTGTTGAACCATCAGTGCCTGATTGTGGGGCAGGCGCTTTGTGCAACGCGTCCTAGTATATGCCAGCTTTTAGTAACTGGTCGATTATGAGCACCCCAGAGATCTTTAGTGTGAACTCAGTATTCGTATTCACCCAAAATGGCCAGCCAACTGGACTCGATGAGCATCACCATTGTCTAGTCAGAACTTTAACTTGCGCGCGATGTCAGCTATGGTTGGGGAGGTCTCCGTGTATTGATTTACATCCGCACTGACACACCTACCGTGCCTGAATTGGAAAACTAAGAGGACTGGGGACAACTTCGGAGACAATGGCTGATTAGTCATTCATCTCTGTTTATTGCATTTTGCATGCGTACCGGTCCTTCTAATGATAATAGCTACATCGCGTCCAGACTGAGAGTGAATATAGGTACAAATCAACACATTTTTTCTCTCACTAGGACCGAGTTATGCTGCCCGTTGGCACCCCTCCTAGCCGCGGCTCTTAACACCCATGATGTTTCGTCTGCGTGTTGAGTTTGTTATAACGGTGGTAGGTGGTTAAGGGTTGACTTCATTTTGAACATTTTACCAGTATCATGATTTAATCAAGGCGACTCGAGGTGAGGTTGGGGGCAGTGACTGACTGACCATTTCGCCCAGTCTCTTCCGTGTCGCACGTGGTGGTTTTTCGAGTTCTCGCGTATGTCATCCGAGCGTTTTTCTTACTCGAGCTTTGAAATCATATACAAATCCTGTCCTTATTTGCATTATCTGTTCCTTTCAGTCGGCCAACTTGCGTTTGCGTATAGTCTTTCTACCCAGCAGACTGTTAGACCTTAACATGATCTTACGTGATTTTGCGGGTGTTCTCTAGGTCTCTTACTTATCCTTTTCTGCTCTTCTTCCATTTGGCGAAACGGGTTGTTGTAAATCGCATTTGTACTACACTGGTGACGTAGCCTATGTCCCGTAACGCATGCTGTTGACAACGTTTTACGTGTACAGTGTTCGTTCTTTGCGGGGGATGAACTAACACATTGATCTGCTGATACGCAAAGGTTTTGCTCTGTTCCAAGTCTTAGTGACAGATGTAGGGTTTTTGGTACTTGTTTCTCGGACTTAGCCGAATACCTTGAGTTTGGACGAACACATTCCATGGGTTTTACAGATATTTTATGAAAAGCCAAAGCGATCTCTTTATTAGAACACACCAAAGCCATAATATTCGTACAACCTTGCGGTCATAGTACTTTCCGTCATCTCCAAACTAAGAGGAAAACGTTTAATCCTTAGGCCACAAGTGTAGATTGTTTGATTTCATAGCCGCCACTTGCATTCCGTACTAGATTTTGCCGTTCCACATAAGTAATCTCTGAAAAATTCCGACAGACACATTCTACGAAGTGTTTTGCTAACTCCCCATACGTGCGGTTTTATCCCAGGAAGAAATCGCCAGGGCTGCACTGAACTTACTCAGAAACCAGACTGCGGAAAAGGGCGTTGTCTGTGATGAGGCACCTTGGTATCCTCATTACATATGGTGGCTGATCAATCGTAGAGAAACTGGGTTATACCTAGTGATTTCGGCCGGGTTACCTTTGTATATTTGAAGTATACAGACCACGACAACTACTGTAATACAAGTCTAAGTGGTATTTCCATCAGCGTTTTCCGACGTTTTTACGGTGTCCGTGCTGCAGGAACCAGACCCACTCAAGCTGAGGCCAGGACTAAAAGCGGATCTATTGACCAGCTGTCCTGCTCATAGCACATTCTTAATATTCCACAGGTTGTCGGCGGCCCGTATTTGCCCGCTTTGGCATCACTACAGCTTTCGGTCCCGTTCATCGTGAGCCTATATACCGGAGAATTGTACGGTTTGCTAACATAAGCCATCGCTGTAATCAAGGCCTACTATTTCTTCATCATTATCCAGAACCGCATACTGGTCGATATTTGGTCAACCGTTCGTCTGGATACCTCTTGTCGACCTCCATAACTAGCCACATCATTAGTTTTTGAGGTCGCTCTGTCCCATGTTGCGGATGTTAACTTGGCACTAGAATACCGACTGACTGCGTTGACCATGATGTTGATGTTGCCCTTCCTCTCGTATACTTTTATTGGCTTAGGTGATTTAACTGACAAGACCACCCTGTGGCTCACTTAATAGAGCACTGGACTTTATAATGTTCGATGACTCTAGAATTCGGGATCGAGGCTCAAGTGTTGAAATCTGAGTTCGGGCAGTGCTGACTATCGACAGCTAATAAGGCGCAAAGCACCATCCCAGTCTCTCTTGCCTTTGTCGGCAATCGCCTCCGACTCACGTATCCTCGACTTAAACGAACAGGGCCATTCTTTTCCTGCAGTTTCCGAGATCTCCGGCAACACTTGCCCAGCAAGTGTTCGCTTTTGCACTCAACATCTTCTTCAAGTTTTTCTAGTTTGTCTTAACGGTGGTGGTACCGATAAAGCCACCTGTTCTGAGACCTAAAGTTTTGGGCGAACTCCCTTTTGGATTTTTGTATAACTGAACTATTCCAGACGGTAAATCACCATCAGTTATTACCAATAGGCGGAGTTGCGGCCCTGATAGCGTCGGACCTTGATGCCCTATAGAAAATTGTCATGTGTCAGCGAAGTCGCCAAATCAAGGGATTTATCAGCCAATGCTGCACAGACGAGTGTATTATCGAACTCAGTCGTTGCCTAAGGAAGGATACCCTTATAGATAATCGAGGTAGACAGTTCCAGCTATTTAGAGATCAAGTTGCCAACCGTTATAAGTGGTAGGATGTTTTCGTTCAGATGGACGCTGTCTAGTGGGTTTTAGCAAACTTTCAAAGAAATCTAGCGATCCGCCAGGATATCACAATTGCACGAACAGTTTCACATAGTAGACGACCATCTGGCCATTGCGACATATTTGTGAAAGCTAAGTTCTACGGGTAGGATACCATAAATTTGGCAATTCTCGACCACTGGCGTCCGTGAAAGATTCATTGTGTGAAGTGCACAGACTTTGTTCCCAGAGGAGACAGTCAGTAATGTTCGTGCCGAATTAATAATCATATTACAGACTCTAAGATGCCTGGTGTGTTTGGATATGCTCTTCGACACTCGTCCAATAAATTGAATGCTACTGTCCTAAATGCGACGCTATCGTCACACTGGAAGTGCTGAAGAGGATGTCAGCTTAAAGTATATCTCAGCTCGTCGTGAATACATGGCATTCGGTGCTCACTGGTAGAAAAGACTGTGGGCTGTGCTAAGTGGGCACTTATTCAATTGTCGGGCAACCATTGATGAACTGTTGAGTCGTACTCTATCAGGGATGCCCGCAAACATGGCGAATACAAGTGTAGTAGCCGAAATTCTTTTATTCCGGCGTGGCTTTTGCTTCTGGCTTAATGTTTTTTTGTAGTTTCTGAGGCCATGTGGATTATGGACTACGCAAACCGACCTTTAATATTTTGAGGTGCGTCAGACCACTGACGATTATGCAAATTAGGATAACAGATGTTTAAAACCCTTCTCTCTTGCTTGTTTACTAGCACTGGGAGTTCGATGACGGTTCACCTCCGCCGGAGTCGGTCTTGGATCAGTGGTTTGATCTTCTGCGGCTGCGATTCTACAACGGTAGCACTAACAACCATCACAGGGACCATCCTGTGACCGACGGAGATAAGCGTAGCGCTGTTCCTTGTCCTGTGGCCGTTCATTGCCTCGCAGGTTATGGCAGGTAAGACTAGATATTAGCCAGCGACCGACGCGACCTTTGTTGAAGTTAATTAAACTTGGAGAGAAAATGTTAAAGGGCAAATCCATCGGTGCATTTTTTCTCATCTTAACACTAGATGAAGACCTCAGATCCGACAAACTCAAAAGTTTTATTTTGGTCTTTCGGATCTAGTTCATCAGCATTTGTTCTTCTTCAGGGCGAAATAGTTAGAGTTTCACGAATATTAGGCAACAACCTCGTCATTATCCCAGTGTTTGCTTTATGCGGAAACGAGTCGAAGTGTCCTCCTGTGTTTATTACGGAAGTTCAACAGAATTGAATCTTGCCTGAGTACGGTCATTGGCTATTTGGCACTTGCGGTTTTGCCTCTCTTCTATTGGCATGACTAGTCATCTTATGGTTGCAGTAGCTAATCTGGTCTTCAAAGGCCGTCTATTTGTGTTTATCTATTTATCGTACACCTGTTTCATCTATATCATTTACAGAGCTCCCGTTCTCGTAACAGTCGCCTTACTCGAATTGGGGATGGCCAATCAGGATGCAATCGAATTAATTCGGAGGTACGTACCATATTCTGGTAGTTAGTTGATTGTACACTTATTTGCGGTCGTATGTTGATTTTAAGATAAGTAACTGTACAGTGTAGCTGGTATAGCTCCAGAGAGCTCTATAGATGCCAGCCCTATCCAATCCTCCTGGTTGTGGCCATTGACTTTGTTGATGTTTCGGTCAATTTGCAAGTGCAAGGAGTAAGACGCAAGATCCTCGTGGACTTTTCAGTGACATTAATTATTGGCACTACGACACTGAGTTGTGCTCTCAAGTCTAGATAGAGTGACACAGCAGATGGCACATTGTACCCCTTTTAATCACCCAATGCAAATTTCGACCGTCAGTTTGACCCTCTCTGCCACGAGCGCCTCAAGATTTTTAAATGTTACTTACTTCTTTATCCTCCCTAGGCTGGTTTCTGCCCCTGGCGTTACATGATTATAACGTCTGCCACCAACTGTTGTTCCATCCCAGATCTTTTCGGCCACTTTTAACCACGCAGCATAAGCCCTGTCGGCGTAGATCCTCTATCTTGCCTACCGGCTGTTACACGCTAGGCACACAATTGCGGTACATGTTCCTGCTTTGCATTGATTGCTTTTATCGGCTGCCTTTTCTGAATTGCTTACCTCGAACAACAGACAGACTACTCTTCTGCATACCCTCTCCTCTCTTTCTATCCCTTTATATACCGTCTACTTCCCACTTCTCGCGTTCACTCATGCCATCTCTAGCACAACGGTCCCACAGAAGTACCTGTTTGTCGAGACCGCTTTGAGTTCTTAGGCCGAAGCCGCGCGTGTGTGCCAGTAGCAGACGTCACCAAGGCCTTGTGAGTATTTTTGTGGTGCTGTTGTCGACATCAAAATTATGGTGGTATACGACCTCCAGATTTTAATGGTGCACACAGGGTTGCCTTCCATCACTGACGTCGGACAGTAATCAACCGTATTCCAGTGTCAGGCTTGTTTGCTCCTTCAGGGGATCGAGATACGAGGTCAGAACGATGCAATACGTCTATAAAGCAATTCTGTGGACATTGCTAATTTCGCTGTAAATCGGTGGATCGCTGAAAATTCCTGCTATTGACTACCTAGAGCTCTCGTTACCTGGCCAGACTCAGGCCCAAACCACCACTTAGGATGACTTTGCCATGATCTACACTGTGTCATCAAAATGGCACTACCAGGTAGGAAACAGCATGTTGTCCACTTCAAGGAACCTATGCCTCACGGTTTCCGTTCATTTGTTGCCGGCCGCTTTATCGCACTGGAACTAACAGCGGGTGTTTTGTCAGTTGATAACCGCTGGTCCGACCTAAAACAGACTCCTCCAAGTACCTCTGAGGAGACAATTATCCTCCGCCATTTTAATTAAAGCGACCCGACTGACCGACCCAAACATCGGGGTTGGCTTCATAGGACGTCGCATATTTCACAACTCAACCTCGACGCATTCTGGCCCTCGACTCGAATGGCTTCCAGCTGACTGGAAACCAAGAGATTGCCTCATCTTGAATTTTAGCCACCCCTTTACCCCATCCGCCCAATGATTTTAGACTACCAACATGCCGTGGTAGTGTCCGTGTCGGAGGCAATATCGGTAGGGAGTGCACATCACCCCTCTAAATCCCGCAGGTTCGACGTCGTCAGTGGGTATTCAATCTGAGGACTTTCTGGCACGCGAGTATAACTGCGAATACGACTCGGTTTCTATGGCGGGATTGTCGATGCCATAGTAACATCATCGGGCAGTAAAACACCTCTCGAGGGCTGCCTCTCAACATATATCTGCCATCTTTATTCGGAGTACAAGCTGTTTGATTGCATAGTTCTTTGACGCGGATTGGTGAACAAGAGATCGCGCTCACTGCGCTTTTTGCACAGTCATCTTGCTGGAAGACGGCAGCTCTATCTTGGCGTTAACATTGATCTGCCCACCAATCTTTAGGTAGTCCTCCTCAGCTGTTTCTGTTTTTGCTAGTAAAAACGAAACAATGCGGTTTTCGACCGTGCCACTGACACTTCTTGATTCGTCACACCCTCAACGAGCACGACCAGCCCCTAGCCCTCTGCATATGACTAGCAAGATTCCCTGTGGCCTATCAGCCTGCGGAATCACACCATCGTAGCTACCGCTGTTATTTCACGCCTAATATCGCTGAACAAGAAGCAGAGTTCCTGTAGGTTGTTAGGAGACTGGTCATTTATGTCATTACCAACGTCCATCTGGGCTGTATTCTTTCATCAAATCCTCTCTGGTACAAGATAGAGTCCTTCGGAACGTGTCCCCAGACCGTCACAGTACAAGCGCACAGAAGTACAAGTGGTGCAGCTTTCTGTGAGGATCTGCTTGGCGCGTCTTCGATTGACAAGTAGACAAGGCCATTTTGGTTGTCTTTGGCCTCAGCGCGTTGTGAACCGTCACTTTTAAATTATGCCGCCACTCGGAATCATACTTGGTTCTCACGGCAGGCCTGCACATCCCGATCGGTCAAGTTTGCTTTGTTTCTACGGTCGCCACCAGGACGCACTGCCGCGTCTGGCGCCTTGGAGTTCATGTCAGTTGTCCGAATACGATGGCCTTGCTTTGGACGCGGACGAGGGTAGGACAAGCATACCTTGTGCTTAGCCTTGGTTGCCACTTATGGTTTGCTTACACTTAGCATGTCTACTGTCAGGAGTGTATTTTGTTTTGTAGTCAACTGCACATTCAGTTGCGACTCTGCCTGCAGGCCGAAGGGGCCTGTGGTCTGTTATGCGGGCAAAGATACAACATTCTGGTGACAGTTTCTTCTCGCAAGCACAAGATTCACTGTTTTAACGCCCTTAGAAGCTCGGCTTTTAGGGATTGAAATTTACTTACTACATTTTCATTTTGCGTCCTCTGTTCACGCTTTCAGATTTTCGTATTACCCGAGGAACTATACAGAGGCAAGCCTCAACTCTTGCTGCATTAACTGACACTACAAATTCACCATTCAGTGAATAGTTGAACTTTTTGGGGTCATGTTCTTAATCATTGACAACACTTGGGTCGTTAGCCGAACCCAAATATGTGGTTACCTTGCCTATCTCCTATTCCCACTTTTTAATGTGCTACGTCTCAGTGGGTTCAAAGACCATCCTTTTCTTCAATAGCAGTCTTAAACACGGTGTCTTCTCCCCAACCCCTTGGTTGAGCTTGATGCTAGGCAGTCATTACTTTCCACTCCTTTTGACATTTTTAGGGCGGCAGCAGTTGTTGTACACTCTTAGGAAGCGGAAAAGATAGGACGCGCGCGAGACCTGACGTATATGGGCCACGATAATTGCTTCAATACTTTCTTGGCGCCATAGGAGGATTGTTTTTTGTCATTGTCAAGGTTGGAATGGCCGCAAATGTAGGGCGAAATAGTGAACCAATCATCTGGACAGTGTTCATCCACTTACAACGCCCTAGAGTAGCCCCGCAGTTGAAGGCTCTTAGAAACATCGCTAGGCGTTAACGACGGTCACCCACGTCACTACCGGCCGAAATTGTCGCAAGTTTTAATTGTCAAAATATTAGAAAAAACGTTTTTCTCGATTTACAACCCTAAAAAACAGTACAGTGGAGGAAAGCTCTTGGTTGCGTCTCGAGCTGTCGAGGGCGTTAAAAGCAGTGCATTTTTTTTGTTTACAATACAAAGCTGCCAAATAACTTAAAATCAGCAAAACATCACGATTCCACTTCAAAATGACGTTATTTCTAACAGTTTACTAAGTTGATTTTGCCGGTAGATGATCATTGTGATTTGAGGGTTAGGCGCATATATGCTAGCAAGTGCTCTTTTCCTGACCGAGATGCATGGAATATGCATAATTGGGCAGAGTTAGCTATTCTGATGAAGGGGTTATAAGTTCCTGCATCTTTTGCTAGAACTATCAGGGGTTTTCGTTCATGTTAGTATCAATCCTGCATTACCTGTCTTCGTGGATTATACTGAAGGCTTTTATACCTGTGACTTCATCCTCGATCGTCAGTTGCGACTTGAGGTACCATACCTGTCTATCTGTCCCTCAGCTATTGGCACCGTGAAGTAGCTGTTTTTTGATGCCGTGCTACTCTCCCTCTTTTCCGTCAAAACAATAGTAAGGCCTACAAGTTTTCACGTTTCCCCGGGATCTGTGCCGAGTGCTTCCGTTTAATTATCCAGGGTATGCATAGTTTGCTGTTTGTGTGTGCGCTCTAGTTTTCACTGGCTGCCGCTCGCCCCCCGCCGCCACCCAACAGTGCCATTACACTCGGGAATGGTTGGACACACGCCTAGTGACGCCATCTGTCGTCCTAAATGCCAAGGTTCTGTGTCCTGCCTAAATGTACTACCTTCCACTTTTTAGTTCCGATTTTGCAGCAGTCCAGACCCAGATCGCAGCTTTTTTTTATCATCGGGCCGACCTTTGAGAAGTTCACATTATCCATGTGCACAATACTTGTTAGACGCCTTTTGTAATGGTAGACTTCCTCAGTATATACTCGTTATCTGGGGCTTTTTGGGCTATTCACTGGCCACCAATACTAAACAACTACCTGCAAACCGCTTAAAGAGAGCGCGGTTTGTTTCCATGAAGGAGTTCTGGTCCCTCGCATTCCTGTACTTTTGTTTTTTTTCCTGTCAGTTCATTTGTTCGGCCACTGCTATGCCAAATTTCATTCAAAGTAGATCTTAAAGGGAGTAACTGAGACTGCGCAATTTTGTTGGGGACTTGTTAACTGCAGCTTTGCATAATTCTCTAATAAAATTAGGTGAGAAAGGTATAGCTAGTCCAGTGGCTTTATCTCATTTTTCGAAATCTGTGTTCTCTTTGGAAAAGAATAGATTGTTTTTTTGCCAAGAGCATGCTTTGGAGGCAAATTAAAGCTTGAAGTCTGTTTTCATCCCGCCAATAACATAACGAAACAGCAAAAGAGAATACCGCAAAATTATTGTCCTTGATCTAAACCAGTCGTTACAAGTGTCGATTGTGCTCCGTAGAGGTGATGTTTTCACAGAGGTTCTCCGCTCGCTGGAACCTTCCTTCAATTCCACTGCTGTCTATTCCCACCGCACAGCTGGGCTTGTGGTGGCTTCGCTCTTCATTGCTTGACGCCAAAATGTTGTGTTTTCGACAGAAGGAGTTTTTCTGCCTTCTTCTGAATTCGTCTCCGGATTTGGTCGTCAGATCCTGTATTCAAGACCGGACCCGAGAGCAACTCGTCCATTAGGATCTGTGTTAGTGGACTTGGGATGTAGTTTTCAGTTCTGGATTCGAAGAGCAGGGATATAGTGTTAAAAAGACAAGACTTAGTGATTAGCTAACTCCGTAGGGGGGGAGTATGCATGTCGATCCCATGTGTCCGCCGCTGTTGTGGGGGCTGATGTGTGAAATAGTAGTAAAGCAAGCATTGTTGAGGTTTCTAGTGTCATTGTCAAGCCAAACTGATTACACTATTATTACTGATGTGGCAACTCAACGACCGTTCGCTTGACGCAGCCTCTTTCATCCAGAACAAACTAATGGTCAGCATCACATTTAGGGCAAGAGCATAGGGCGGCAACAGTTTAAGGTTGTGGTTCTGTCCACGACTAGGGCTTGGGTAGGATTAGGGGTTTGGGCCGCTATCACAATTCTCGTCATGGCAGTAGCGTTAGGGTTGCCGTGGGAAGTTTTAGTGTCGGAGTCGAATTTAGGTGAGCAGTTTACAACTAAATCTAACTCTACACTACTCACTCGGGCCTTACCATAGACCTATAAATACCGTTAGGCCGTAACTCGAAGCCTGAAATCGGAGGCTATTCCTAACCCGAGCGGAATTGTCAGAATGCTTAAAATACGTTCTCCGGGGTTCGTTAAATGTGCAGAATACCAATTCTCTTGAGTCAACCATAAAAAATTGTCGCGTTTCACAGCGTTACACTAATTGTCGTCCTTTTAACGTCAGGTGATATCGGACTGCTGTCAACATGGCTAATTTTTTTATTTCTTTTGATGCTAGCAAGCGCAAGGGGGCCTTCAACGATCGTCAACTTGCTTACCTTGTCAACTACCATGCTCGAGGCCGCCTTCGACGGGACGCGCGCCGTTGCCGAATCCTTTAGGTTCACAAGACTGCGACAGTTGCCTCCTTAAGGGCCCTTGGCACTACTGTTACTACTACCCACTACTAGCACTGCCCCTACCACCGCCACCACCACCACCACCAAACTCGCGCGCACAATGTCTACCATCACTTTCTCGCACTTTATAGAACACTTACTCCTTCCAGAAGGCTGACATCCCCGACACCCTCCCGCCTGGTGCCCACACACTGAGTTTCCGCGGCGGGTTGCTGTGCAAATTCAATCATCCAGCCTTCTGTCTGTAATATTTATCCAACAGAAGTCTAGTCCAAACTTTCTACCTCCCTTTCAGTTTGTAGACATGTGAACGCTCATTCACGCTCTCTTCTGAACCAGAAGTGTCCTCTCACGCGCACTCAACATATCTTACCGGAAACCATGCCTTTTTCTCACTCGCCCTTTCCATCTTTGCAGGAAGGTCGCGCCTGTGGTTTAGCATCTGTACGTGTTGATGTCCAAAAGATCTAGTAAATGCAAAATAACCATGGCGAACTTGACGTTAATCCTGCCTGTAGTAGCCTATTATTTTACAGAGACTCGTTGGTGCACATTCACATGCATCTGGACACAGCTCTTAAATGCCCTTCCAATGCATAATTTGTCCACGTTGTCAGTATACTTTGTTTTACTTTTTTCTGCTTATTCCTTGGAGATAAGTTCCCATGCCCATGGTTTCCTCCTCTTTACCTCATTTGCTCTTTGTTCACACGCCACCGAAACATAGTGCGGATGTATTGAGTCCGTAGTTTGGGTATACGGTAGGTAACGCAAGTCATGAAAACTTCTCAAATTGACAGAAAACCGGCAATTTGAAGGCGATCCATATGCAGCGGTAAAGGCGTCAAATCAGTAATTGACACCTTTTAAGTAAATTAAAACACGAGATAACTATTGAAAGTGCTACCAGGTCGGTTAGAAATGACGTTCATAAAAAGTATTGAAAGCGCGAAAATCCAGGTCAAATGGGTAAACTTAATTGTGGGGGTACAGAATAGGTGTCTGCGCTAACGACCGCATTATGAAGACAGTAGAAACACCAGCAATGCTTTAAAAGACTGTTTTTTGAAGGGTCGGCGTAATGCAGCGTGCCAGTCAGACACTGCATGATGATTTATCCGTTTTCTCCGGTCGCTTGGGCTTGGGAGACGAGATCTCATTTGTACGTTTCCCAAGGTGATTGTAGAATGGTATTACCGACAAAGACAAGGGAGACTGGAATGGCCATTTCCGGCTTGATAGTCGCCATCAGTCAACCGTACCCAACCCGAGGTATGCAACCCCGAGGCTCGATTTCGCAACCTGTTGGTTAGAAGTCTGGCCCCCTACAATTTCGCCGCGGACTCGTCCTGTCCGGGCAAGAGAGGGCCCCAAGGCACAACGGGACGAGCAAATTCAGTAACGCAGTCAGTGCTCGTCCTTCCACCATTGAAAATGCTTCTCTTGTCAATAGGGGCGTCGTTGAGATAAGAGGTTTGCATGACTGCACGTCAGGAGGCTCTTTCTGGCATCTTTGGGGTCTCTTGTCTGAGGGCCTTCTCGAAATGGGAATTAATATCTTGCGATTTTCGATCTTAACAGTCACGAAAAAGTAGTTTTTTGCATTTTGAGGTTATCAGCATTCGATAATGAGACAGTGCTTGAAAGCTTATACCTACAGTAGGTGGGCTAACTCATGTAATGTCAACCGAAATTCCGAAATGCGTTTTCGTTTCGAAAAGATTAATTAAGTAAAGTTGGAGAACTAATCATCAAGCATCATAATTCTATAATAATTCAGTTACCTAAGGATTCCGGCTTTCGAACGAACTTCTTTCCGGCAGCATGCAAAAGCTATAGTCAGTAAAAATGACTGCTTAAATAGCACGCATTTTTCCATTGATTTTCGATGCCCTTAAAAATTCAATTATATTTCATGGAACATGCATAACAATATTCATTCTTTTACTCATTCGGTAGAAAATCACATCTTCCAATTTTGTACTCGGAAGAAGGGTATAATTCGGATTTCAAAAACTTTTCCGATATCCGAATAACTTTCAACCTGACCTGCCGTTACACTCGCATTCAGGTTTTCTAAACTACAAACCATATATTTTCCCCGTACGGAAAACCATACGTTTCTCTACAGTATTAAGTGGACAGCATGTGGGGTTCTTAAAATTCAGCAGTGGATTTGAGCCACATTGGTAAATGCAGAGACATGACGTTTTATGAACGGCCATTTCACGGTTTTAGAAAATCTCAATTGGGAAGTTTTTGAAAACCGAATTATGCCTTTCCTTCGAGTATAAAATCGGAGGAAGACGTAATTTTCCACCGAATGGGTAAAAGAATGAATATTGTTATGCATGTTTTCCATGAAATATAATTGAATTTTTAAGGGCATCGAAAATCGATGGAAAAATGCGTGCTATTTAAGTAGTCATTTTTACTAAGTATAGTTTTTGCATGCTGCCGGAAAGAAGTTCGTTCGAAAGCCGGCATCCTGGGGTAACTGAATTATTATAGAATTATGATGCTGGCTGATTAGTTCTCCAACTCTAGTTAATTAATCTTTTCGAAACGAAAACGCATTTCGGAATTTCTGTTGAGATTTCATGAGTTAGCCCACCTGTATGTGGGGATCTACTGGTCGTCGACTTTTTCGCAGACGACGGTCTAGGTCAAATTTAGCAGGCCCGCCTAAAAATGCTTTGAAGTTGTCGAAGAATATGGACGCCTACAGCGAAGGCCTGCATCTATTTAGTAAAATGCTCCGATGACGCTTTTTCGCGGCTAAGCGTCTGAGCCTCTCATATTTATTTCAAAATGACGTCCGGGAGGGATTTTGTTCATGCACATCCCTGACGCGCACACACAAGACGGTTTGACCGTCTTTGCCGGCGATGTCCACCGTGTGCTCTATGGCAAAGTGAAGCAGCCACGGTGACTTGCGCGTGTATTTAGTCTATAGTGAGAGTAAACATGGGTTGCATATACCGCACTCTCTCCTATTCTTCACTTGGATCCAGTGTCAAAACTGGGTTAAGAAGACCGGAAGCGGGGGAGGGTGCGGGTGGATAGTGGGTCGAGCTCGCACCTTGGCTTTCCACTCCACACCCGCTGGCCCACTCAATAGATGACCAGGATTTTAACCAATAACATTATCGTCATCGACGACAACAACAGCAAAGACAGCTGCAGAGACAAAGGTAACTGGACATCTTTGCCCATGACCTGTATACCCAGCGGGAGCGCAGGCGTATCCACCGACAAGGAACTAGGTGTCAGAGCTGCCAGCGCATACCAGACCGCCATCGTCATGGTTTGCTGATCCTGGAATAGCAGACGCTTTCAGTCCTTTAGACATAGAAGGCTGGCACCTGGCCCTACACGCGCCTGGGCCGTCACTCTTCAAGGCTGGGTAACCAAACAGTCTTCAACTGAGAGGCACTACGCATTGAGCACACTCCCATACACTCCTTACTTCACTGAGTATCACAGAACACTAAGGAAGGAGCCGCGACAACTCGCTCTCCATCCATCAGTCCGCTACTCCACACAACAGGTAAATGGACAGACTGCGGAGACTAATTTGGGACGTTAGTCGGCCATGGCGCTCGGCGCACCGTGATAGTCTTCGACTCAGATCACGAATGCAGCAGACGGAGCACAGACGCACACTTTCCACTTGCGAGGGGGGTGGCAGTTGTTCGCTTGTGAAGAGAGTTGGTGTTGTGCGGTGTGGGTGTTGGTGGGGGAAGATATGGTGGTGTGTTATAGCCGGTGGTTGACACCGGGTCCAGGCGTGAATAAGCACACGACCGAATAGGCTCATGCGGTGAGTGAATGTGGGGGGGACAGCGTGGACAGTGGAGGCGGGTGCTGCGAGGGTAGGTGGGTGCTCCAGGCAATGGTTCGCCAGTCTCTTTGCGATGGATTCTCAAGCGACCGACCAGGCCGCACACACTCATACAGCCGAAAATAAGGAAATTTATTTCAGGGCCATTCTACTTATCTTCGCGCTCTTCCGTGGGTTGAGATCATGTTTCTTCAGCAAATCCAGTTTTCTGCTGTGTAGTAGCAGGGGTTAGAACTGATTGTTTGCAGGTAGACACTTCATCCAATCGCGGCGACCTAAGTCTGAAACTCGGGCTGGCGGGTTGAGCAGGCGGAAAGGATTGGCTGCCGCCGACGGTATTCCTCGGCATAGTATCGACGTGGTTACGGCAGTTGTAGGCGTGGATGTAACTCCTAATACCAGTACTCGCACTGAAAACGTGTAGCAGCAGTGCTTCATGGGAAAAAGTTGGACTTTGGCAGCGTCGGTCTTCGGTATTCCCGTGTTGATGTTAAAAATCTCGGTTAATTGTTGTGGACCAGGGAGTGTGGTTGTACGTCTCGGTGCGGGTCTGGTTGTGCCAGTCACCTGCGCTCTTTCTCACCTCTGGTCTTCCTGGCTATATCTTGACACCGGTTCCAGGCGGGGAGAAGGAGAGCGTGCGGTAGATGCTGCGCAGGTGTGCTCTCACTACAAACTAATTCACGCGCAAGTCACCGTGCTTGCTTCACCTTGGTGTGGAGCACACGGTGGACATCGTCAGCAGCGACGGTCGAACTGTCATATTCAGTTGTCCTCATGGTACGCGCTCCCACTTCTACTTGATTTTAGCATGTCTGGTCATCTGGCACAAGTTTTTTAAAAAGACCTGGGTGACCCCGAGACGGTAGAGCGTACCTTTTAACGTGTTTGTGGATTGTTGTCCTTTATACCGACCGTCAGTGAGCGATCTCATAAAATATCGACCAAAATTATGAAATGCGTATTTTATTACGAAGGATTACTTAAATTGGTCTGTAATATGGATTATTTTGCGAAATGCCATAGTATTCCGAGCACGCCGGGATTTTAGATGTTAAATGCACTTTTTTTCGGCCGCTTGTGATGACTGTGTTCGGTAAAAATGGCTAGTTATGTTGTAGGCGTTTTTGTTGATTTTCGATGCCTTTATAAATTCAAGTATATTTTGCAGAAAACATAGAAATCGAATGGAATAGAATATGCGCATCCCAGGTTCTTGTTTAAAAGAAGAAGAAGAAGAAGAAGGCACGATCACTAGAGCGGTAGATTTATTGGTCTTAGCTCTCGAATTCGAACTGC
>CACRXP010000093.1:1281247-1292599 GCA_902702965.1 Spirometra erinaceieuropaei | reverse complement strand
TGTCGGACACCAACTATATCAATAAACACATTGATTTGCCTGCGTGTTATCACGCGCTCCGCCCACGCAGCCAGGTGGCGCAGCTCACATCGCCGCGAAGTACAAACGGCTACCAACTATGTAAAAGACAGGCTTCAATGCATGTTTTCTGCAAAATATACTTGAATTTATAAAGGCATCTAAAATCAATGAAAAACGCCTACAACATACAGTGCGTGACCTGTCTCATGAAATGTTGGCTGAAATTCTGAAAACTTTTTTAAAACCTAACTATACTCCTTCCTTAAGTATAAAATATAAAGAAGACGTTATTCCCTATTGATTGACTAAAAGAAAGCCCATTTTTGTTTGTGGTTTCTATAAAATATATTTGAATTTCCAAGACCATTGAAAATCAATGGGAAAAATGCATGCTACTTAAGTAGTCATTTTTTTGCCGAGCACGCTTTCTACAGGAGATAGAAAAGAAGTGCATTTTTAAGCCGACATCCTGCCGAGTCTAAATTGTTATAAGAGTATGCCTTATGATAATCAGTATCACAACCGCGACCAAGTAATCCTTCCTAATCGAAAACGCATTTCAGAATTTCAGCCAACATTTCATGAGATAGGTCACGCCCCGTAAGTAGCCCTTTTCACCGAACACAGTAACCGCAAGCGGCCGAAACGAAGTAAATTAAAAATCTAAAATCCCGGCGTGCCCGGAATACTATGGCATTTCGCAAAATAATCCATATTACAGATCTACTTAAGTAATCCTTCGTAATAAAACACGCATTTCATAATTTTGATCGACACTTCAGGGGATCGGTCACTGAGCGTATAAGATTCTCATCGGACATTCACCCGGCATGACCACTCCACTGGAACTGAATTGCAAAGTAGTGGCCACCCAGGAGATGGGCGTAAGGATACCTATAGTTTCAACTTCTTGACCTTTCGAGGCCAGTCGAGACGAAATTTGTATTTCCGCTTGGCGCTGGCAGACCGTTCGCTTTTCTGCAACGTAGAGGACCGCAGTCTGCGCCGCGAACTTTGGTCTTGGAAGTGTTGCGGACCGCGGTAGTCGCTACCTGAATGTCGAAAGTTTTGGTCAGGCTCCAAGGCCTATTGTAACCCGAAAATGAATATCCTATATTCACACTGTCCGCGTTTTTTTAATATTCTTGGCAATGAACAGCCTTCCAAACTCGGGAATGTCGGCGTGCTACTGGTGTCGTCCTTTTCTGCCCTTCGTGTCTGCTCGTGAGACCGTGCGACAGCATTAGGTTCAGGAATATGAATTTGCCAACTACAGAGGAATGCACGCCTGCGGTTAGTTAAACACATTATTGAGTCCGTGCAGCTTTCGCTTGGTATCCATGAACGAGCAAGTCAACATGATTACATATCTGATTAACTACTAGGTCATCACGTCTAACATGGCACACGCTTTTAACGAGAATGCTTTACAGTACCACAAGGCGACTAGGGAACTCAGCCTACTGTCAGGCGGGAAAGCGTCTGGTGGAGGCACCAGCTATGCTTAGATGTGTAAGCGCAACTGTTCGCGTATACAGGAGACTGTCAACCCGAAACCGGCAATTCGGTATCCTAGAGTAGTGTATGTCAGATCAGGAAATGAAAACCGCAGCTGGGCTTTGCATGATATTATTAGCAAATAATCAAGAACAGACATGGTACAAACCTCAACAGTGGATATCTGTACTCAGAGCAGAG
The DNA here is from genome assembly GCA_902702965.1 of Spirometra erinaceieuropaei. NCBI lineage: Eukaryota > Metazoa > Platyhelminthes > Cestoda > Diphyllobothriidea > Diphyllobothriidae > Spirometra > Spirometra erinaceieuropaei. The sequence continues at coordinate 1,290,880 of CACRXP010000093.1, read as the reverse complement.
GCCGACCGAACTAAAAGTCTGGCTGCACAACAAGAAACGTGCGTTTTCTAGCGTGGGTCACACGCGTGTGAAGGAAGGATTTTGAACAACAAGAGTGACCCTGACTCTCAAGGTCAGGGTCAGGAGCTGACTAAACAAAGCCTACTTCATTTGAACAAGGGAAAGAGCAAAGATGGGGAACAGCATGCACTTAGGTAGATAAAAATTCACAGATGATAGACGTGGAGAGTTTCCAAACTTGTTCAATAGAAGACGACAGACCTACTTATCTAGGAACAATGTGAGTCATGGGAAAATCATTCGGAAGTTCAGGAATGTCACTATTACTCGCAACTCTAAACGGAAATGCAAATGAAGAAACCTGCAACAATAACTACCCGACTATCTTCCAACTTAGGACGCCCGGACAAATCTGCACACTTATTCTGCGTAGGCTGCACTCTATCGACGCCGCAGGCGGGTACCACTTGAATTTTATGTAAAACGATTTCAATTTCTGAACGACGTATACTTCAGTTCGCCGAAACCCTAAAATGTCTTTGAGAATGCTTACACTGAAAACCAATCTTTTTGAACAAAAACGACCGTTTCCTAATTCAAGCAACCGAGCACTCTGCAACTTTTTTACCCGATGGCCGTTATAGTCAAAAGCCATTTCGTACTTAGAATAATCTCACTTGACCTACATGAGGTTACGATTATGCAACCACTGTGAAACTCTCCGCAAGAGTTCATCCCATGTCCAATTTCACAGAAACTGCTTGCCGCCCTGTCCAGCATGTTTTTCAAATGTGAAAATGTCCTTGACACAGTAAGCGAGAACACAGTGAGGCAGATGCTAAAGAAATTCGGACATCATGCAATTTTTCGACGGCAAATAAGTCAGCGTAATCGGAAACTGGGTCATTTTTGCTACCCTCTCCATGACAAATGAATTAACGTTGATTTGCGTACTTTCGCAAACCTTTTGCCTCCTGCCCTGTACACTGTGAATGAACATCCAATGGGCTAAAGTCACATACGCACCGACGCAAGCATTTAAATCTCCAGCAAGCGCCAGTCAAGACAAGACACACAAACTTTGTGCTTAGACGAGTGTGAACCAACCGCCACGCAAATGGGAGACGGACATAGGGGCCCAGCCCCTTCGCCTTTGAATGCGCAAACAAGGAGGCAAATTCTTATAAAGAAAAACCGAATATTTTGCCAAAATCGGCACCAGCTTCACTGCACATCGAATAGACGGCCACGGTCATCTTTAGTCGCCCAACCATCGTGAGCACTGTTTCCTAATTTGGAAGCCTAATCACAAGGAATCTCAGACACGTGGACGAACTGAATGTCTTATGTCACTGAAGTTGGCGATGGTCTTGACAGGCTACTGCATTCATTGACAACCTCCTCAACTGAAAGCGTAATATGCGATGCAGAAACCCGGATGCTGTTTAGTTGCTTACCGTTGAGGGCTGAGTCCTTCCACCAGAGTTGCTGTTGGAGGGTACTGAAAATAGTGTCTTGAGAGCGTCACGGGCGCTCAGGTAGTGGGATGTTCCGAGGAAAATGCGACTTTGATGGATTTACTGTCGGACTAGCCACCGACAACTATCTGTTTTCAGACCGTGCTGTTGGTGACGCCTATGGGCACGAAGGATAGAAATAACGATACAAAGCTCAGCAGGAAAATGCGAAAATGGCCCACGGACCGTTGAACTTCTGAGTCGAGTACAAAAATAGCGAATTCATCAAAAAGAATACAGCAGCGAACTAGCACCACCTAACCTCGAAAATGCATGTCATATCCCGACTATTTTCCCTGAATGCCTGAAAATTAAAAAGACCCGGTGGCAAATAATACACCCGAAAGTGTCGCTAATATTGGTCAGATACTTCGATTTTATACCCATTGCTGACAAACGTTCCGGGCATGGGTTGGCTTGCTTTACCGCCCCCCGCATTCATTGTAGCACCAATAGCCCTTTTGCCCAACAGACACCTCTTTTTAGCTAAATAGCTTCAACTCAGATCTACTTCTTGAATAGTCTACTTCTTTGACCATCATATATAATCACTGAGGATTTGTAGATTTGTCTTAATGAACGCGAGTGATGCCGCATCTCTCACCATTTCGTACTGTATTCTCAATAGGCAGCCAGTCACTAAAGTGTGGTTCCAGAAAACCTATAGTCATGGCTAGTCGACTGTGACATTTATGGCTGGTAAAGAAGTTTAATTGGGAATCGTCGGTATCACATAGCCCCTAACCCCATTACTGGGTACTGCAAGCGGTGTTTTGCAAGTTTACTTTAATAAATATTTTTCTTAATTCTGTAAAGAAACCGACTGTGTTAGAACTGTATCGTCAGATATTTAAAATTGCTGAACGCGCGTAAGTCTACTTGCCTTCATGGCAAATTTTGCGGACGGTTGATGGAAAACGTACAAGGATTCCATGGCAAGATTCAGAGAGTTTATTAGGGAATGTTAGGCGCCCTAAGTTTGACTACTCATGATTTCTCTAGGTGCCTATGAGCGATCGGCTTAAGCGTTAGGGGTAGGTTAAATCTGATATCATAAATGCGATACAAAAGCTTCCCTGATATCGACAGAAGTCAGTAAGCAGACAAAATTAATACTCAGGAGTCCAAAAACCCGATTCAGTTGATGGAAAAGTGCGTGTTCGGTGCTCCAGGGTTGACCTAAACAACAAGAACATGTTGAGAAAAATGACTGTAAGCGGCAACAGTTAGTCAGGCGGTTTTGAGGTAAAGTGGCTCTGAGGAACAGGTGATTGGGGAGGCAGACGCAAAAAAGGGTTTTGGAGACATGGGAATACGGGCTCGTCTGGCGCAGTATCCGGAACGGCAGTCCTGAGACAGTACACTCTCATGACATCCCTGCGAGTACCGCGTTGGTTGCGGAACGTCATTGTCTCGGAAGAAATACATATGGAAGGGACGTCGTAGGGTAGCCCCAATTGCCAGTGGACTCGGTTAGCCCGGAAGGAGACATGAGGACACATCGCGAACTATTTTTTAAAGGTGGGACTCGTACACAGCTGGCCTTTATGGAACTAAGAAGTATCCTCAGAGCTTGGCGGACACTAGACGCTAGTTGCATCCTTCGTCCGTGCAGCTTGGGCTTGCGAAGAGTATTGCACCGGGGGGTCGAATAGTGGCAATGAACAATATTTTAGCGAGGCAGTAGTCGAGGTCTGGCTTGATACCCGAACGGATGACCGACAGGACCAAGAGAGGGTGGTCCGTCCAGTTTTCCTAATTATTTGAGGTTCTTAGGGAGATCTTCAGCTGCGGAGAAACCGTCCGGCCACCTGCATGACTGCCTGGCGGTAGTCTGTTTTCGAGTTCGCAGACGACCCAAAGATCGAATTGAGACTGGAAGATTTGAGGCTCAAGATGAACACTGTGGACAGTCTTGGTGGTAGGATGGGCACCGAAAATCGCAACATGACGACTAGGAAGTGCCTTCGTTACTTCGACTTCAGGCAAAAGAATAGCTCGTAACCACAGAATGAAAAGCCCTCCACTGAGGGAGAACGCCCGCTGTCGTCTAATGCGTCTGGTACAGTTTCAGGCAGCCCAATTGCACTGGAGAAACTGGAACATTACCCTGTATGTGGACGGCCGAGCCCGTGATAATAGGGAGGAAGGATAACGTGGTACACGATGAGACTCGGCCACACCTCAAAGTTTGACGAGGCTGAAGTTCTTGTGAGGTTCGTGAATGCGTAAGAGCCGAACTATTGGGTTCGAGCTCTGTGTTCCTTGATTTATTAACAATCACTATGATCTTACTCTTCTATATTTAATCATCGTCGTTATCCCGTCCCTCTTCCCTTCCCACACTCTGCAGGCTCAGACTGGCTTCTTTCAATTTGAAGATCTCCTTTGCTCCTGTTGGTCGATTTATTAACAACTTGAGATTGACAGATCAGATTATTAAAATTGGGGATATTCAAACCGGTCGCTATCCGACTAGCCTGAGACAAAAGCAGGATTCTGCCAGTGTTGTTGTTCTTGGTGACCTACCAGGCAACGTTATCCGTAGAGACGCGACCAGAATCGTTGTTATGGGTGATCACCTGTATGCTTTTCGATATGGGCGATTTAACTGTTTGCGTTAACGGAAAACCGCTGGATGTACGACAGGCTACTGAGACGGTAGGGTGGGGAAAGATGACTGGCAGAGGATACGGGAGCATCTTCAGTTTCACCTCCACTCTCGTAAATGCTTTGAAGACTGGATTGGATCAGACTTTCCAGATGTGTTTCTGACAGCTGCAGCTGCTGCTGCGGGTTCTGTGACAGAGGTGTTCCACCTATACTCGGAAGGGCGAGTCGCAATTTGTCTACCAAATGGACGTTCCATACAACTTGAGAGAAAAAGTGGACTTTGAGAATTTTTACATTGATTAGTAAACTGGGATACTGTCGGGGTTCCCGGAATGCCTCAACTACCCCCGCCACTTCTGTATCAGGCTTATCTGACGCCAGTCGGAGTGCATAGATGGTTATTAAAAAATAGTAAGGTTCAGTAGACAACAACAGACGGCAAATGGATTGTCACAAAATTCGGTTGTTTTTATCAGTGAAGCGAGCTAAATTAGAATAGCTTGTTTACAGAAACCGTGATAGACTGCATATTTTATAGGGAAAAAGCTTCAGCTGAAGATGCAGATGACTCAGCCGTCCGTTCTGTCCACGTAAAAAACATAGACCGTAGCTGATGTTAAAAACGCGTCCATCAGAAGTAGCCGGATGTATACGCCTAAAGATAGCATTTTGGAATCATCTTTCCAAATAACTGTTGATGCAGGCATCTGAAACGGCAGGGTAATTTCAAAGTTGAAATCCAAAATAGCTATATTTGACACTGCCTAATATCTCTCATGTGCAAATAAAGTTCAAATTGGAGAATTAGGAATGCCACAATTATGAATCAGTGACACACTTCACCCTGGGAGCGAATTCTGAATAGGCTGAAAAAAGGGACTCAAAACGTTTGGAGCTCGTCGTGCATGGAGCAGTGAATACAAATCCCTTCCAAGTCGTGCACCTAAGGCACCGAATAATTCTCAGTTGGAAAATCTGATTTTACGTGCACGATTGAAGTGTACCGGGTGCCGTAGACGTGGACCGACATTGCAGTTGTGTGGGCGGTTGGATGAACGTAGAAAAAACATGCATTAACAAGTAACAACGCAAACAACGACACCAGCCGTGTGACCCATGAAGTTGGCGGAGCACCAGTGACTTACGAGTGAATTAGTTTACAGTGAGGAGGACTTGTTCAGCATCTAGTGCAATCTATCCAACCTCCCTCGCCCGCCTCCGATGGAAAGATAACGTCGGGGCGACCAGAGGAGGACCCGGGCGCAGTGCTTGACAAATCCAAGCGCCTCGTTTCGGTTAGCCGCATGTGACCTTGTTTCCGCGAAGTGTCCCAGAAAGGGAGCTTTGGTCTTAGGTTCTTGAGATTGTCATAGAAGGAGCCATTCCGCCAGACTCAGTCCTCGAACCGGTTACCCCTGTGCACACACAGTACTGACTCTTAAAACAAATTGACACTTCTTATCTAACTCCAGAATTTCATGTCTTGGACATTTACCTTCATGTCTTGTAGTTAATTATTTCTGAAATTATTAACATGATATGTACACAGATATCAGAAACATAAAATTTACTCATTTTGTAATCAGCTGTTATCATGTTGACCGTTATACAAACGCCTAAACTGAGATTTAAGCTCAGCATGTATTTATTTAACTACTATCTCGGTGTTATTAGTATCCCAGACAGAAGGTAACAAGTTGGGTGGCTTTCATTCAGTTGGTAATTATGCAATCAAACTGTAATTAGCGCCAGAGTCTACAAGGACATTACGACAATTAGTTTTGTTGGAAATTTCCACATCCTCCAAAAGCATGACACCACATGCTGCGTGTCACTGATGACAGACAGGGTGGCAGAAAACACATTTACTGCAAAAATCACTGAATGTACATCAACTTTCAGTCCTTCTGTGTATAACGTCGTACTTAGGTTCTTGTGCAATTTACGTGTTTCCATTGGTTGGGCTTTCGACGCCCTCATGGACAGACCCTCATGCGTTGCCAGCCCTTGAAGGTCGCACACAACTCGGCGGCACGCAAATTTTTGGCTTGCGCGGGAACGGTGGGCGAGACTGACCTGTAAGTTGGCAGTTCCCTTCCGGGCATGACGGCCGGACGGAAAAAAATGTGGCATCACGTATTGGGCCTTTCTAACACCTCCCGCTGTTAAAGAATAGATCCCGAACGTTGGGCAACTGGGGGGGGGCGTCTAGTTCTAGAGGATCTCCCGACGGCCTAGGCAGTGTGTGGGACCTCAGCTTTGGGAGTCAAAATACTGAAAGTATCCCAAAGTAGGTCCCGGACCAGCAGGTTGTCTGAGCTCGTCCGGTGCCTCAGTTGGTACTTCTCACATGTCCTTTTATTCGTCTCGATCTCAAAGGCAACGTAGTGTGACTCTCTGATTGTACTCCCTGGCCAAGATTCTACCCCTGGAACGTAGTGTCGCATGTATACCCATCTCCCGTCGCTGCAACGGGATTATCTTGGTGGGATCCCTCGACCCATAGGTTTCAGGTACTGGAGACGCACATCCGGTTGTGTGCCGGAGTTTACCCACCTAGCTAAGTCTTCAGTGTGACTCCACAGGCCAACCGGAACGCTTTCGGATGTTCTGTCTTGACGCCCAAGTTCGACCTCTCGGTTTGGCTGTACGATTGAGGACGAAAAGGTGGTGACATTTTGTGTTTGATTCCCATTTCGGACACATCTGCTAAACTATAGCTGAAGGGAATTGAATTCCATTGTCGGTCACAGACTCCGTTGGAATCGCGTACTTCCAGATAAACGTCTAATTTTTATTTGCTGTGCTTTCAGTCGTGATTACCGGAGAGTCGGAAACCTCCAGTTACATCGGCCATGCATCCATCACGATGTGAAACATCTTACTGTAAAAGGGACCAGCGTAGTCCGCGTGACTTCTTCTTCAGGTTCTCGTGGCTTCTTGCCGTGTTGCTGGTGGGATATTCTGGGGTTACAACTGCAAACAAAGATTTCGATGTTCTCAACAATTCCGGGCCAGAACATATATTTCCCTGGTGTTTTGGAATTTTGAGACATCGGACAGACAGAGATCTTCGATGGTACTGGCCGACAGGCGAGTTTTGTACTGGGGGTTTCCTACTACACGAAGACTTTTACCGATCGGTATTAGAACCATAGGTATGTTGGCACCAGCAAAAACTGTCCGGATGAACGGGGCTGAATCTGCGGCAAGTGGTCTCGGACGACGAGTAGTTTACAGGCTTCGAAGATAAAAAGCGCATGTGGCCTTAAAGGTGGCAACTTTAAGGTCGTGGCCGTCTAGGTGTTTCCTGGCCTCCACGACGACAAGCACGGCGGATTGAGGTTTGGCGTGGATAAAAACTTATAGCACAACTGATGATTGGTATTACTCGAGTAAATGGTCAGCAGTCTCCACGAGCACTTGGAGGAATTAGTTTGGAATGGCAGACACAAGGATAAAATGCACAGAAGGGGGCAACCATAGAAGGAAAAAACTGTTTGAACACTGGGTCATTCAGATTTCATCTACCCATCAGTTGTCCAATGCACCCACGACATTGTGTAGGACTTCCACCAAAGTAGAGATGTTTGGTAGTCGAGTGCTACCTTAAGAACTGTGTACATGGAGTCCGTTGGTGTGCTGTTAGTAGCGTTATGGAGATAAAACCTTTGGCAGAGCAGCACCGACATGGTGAAATGTTACTTCCCCTCGAAAGAAAAAATATGCGGTCATCAGAACAAGCAGCTTGTTTGCCAACGTTACGACTTCTCACTCGAACCCATTTGCAGAAAAGAGTCAAATAAAACCGAATGCGCGAGTCTCAGGTTCCTGTTTCAAAGAAGATGCACGCGCGGCCAAAAGGACAATAGCTTCCTCCCTAGTAATCTGCTGCAAAGCAAAACGAGACTCCACTGTGTGCAGCCAAAGCACAAAATAGCAAAGCAACAGGGCTGGAGAGTCAAAAGTGCGAGTGCCGGCTATCATCTGAGTGGTAGGTACGCTGTTCAGGGCGGGGAGATGCTGGTCAAACGTCAGACAAATAGATTAATTGATTGGTGCATTGCCGCCGATTTACACGCGGAGCTGGTAACGGTTGAAAAAGTAGGTCAAATCACCCTGTTTATGAAATACAAACAACGAAGGAGTAGGAGAGAAATAATTCTGAACGAAATATGGCAGAAATAGTTGGTGCAAAGAAACAAAACTGGTTACCGCAATGAAGTATGCAGGCGTTCATTATTTAGCAACCATAATAAGTACCCGGACCATTGAGGCCTGTCAGATGAGAAGCAATGAATGAGCCACGGAGTCGCGGCGTGAGTAGGAGCTTTATTTAGTGTTGTATCATTATTTGTGGACGTCTTTTATGACAGTGTAGTAAAATGTCCCATGCAAGTGCACAGATGCGATAATAGCTAGTTTTTTTTTATCATCGCGCGATTGCACCCAGTCGTATGTCCACTTTAATATCGGATCGCAGTTTCGTCGATCATTTGCTTAAAAACTCTAGAAGATGCATGCGAGTATCGTTTCCATGAAGCTAACTGATGCCACAGATAAAATTATCTGCGGTCTTTGCTTGCCCTTAGCTTCAAACCCCGAAATATGGACGATTTTCGAACGCTTCGGTCCCGGCTGAAGATCCACGATCAAACGTCAATTCTAAAAGTGTCAATTTATTCACCGATGTTGGAATATCTATAACTAAGCTTAGATGTATAATCACATATCTGCTAGTAGAGTTTAACACTACCAAATTTCGTACTGATCTCATGCGGAAATAGGGAACCGGTGCGCAGAAGGCAATTAACTACCAAGATACGATAGATATAATACAAAGAGCTTCGTCGAGACACCATAAATATAAATCCAGAAACCAGGACTTGATCTCCTCTGGAGACAAGTGGTGGAATAACCCTCAAGGGATAAATAAGGACACGTTTAAGTATTTCACGGGGATAAATACAAATTAGACTGCTTATGTTTGATTGGAAGGACGCTATATGAATTATTTCCTTGCTTGCTTCTTAGGGGTTATAGGTTTGTGGACAGAATTGATTTTGTTGACTGTACTATAACACAGCCGACTTTCTTGAAGGCCTACCCATAACTCACTTATCCTGCGCCAAAAGATGTGAAGAACGCCTATCGACGGCAGTGGCTAAACATACACCTTGCGAGCGTGCATTTCAAGCACCAAAGCAGAATTTTATCGAGCCAGTCGTGCGCGGCCTTTGCCAGGGCGAGGAACATGTGAATACGGTCGGCCAAAGCTGCGTTCTTGCACAGTTTGTTGTTATGCGCAGTAGACCAAAATGTGGCATTTTCCTCTCTGCGCGGTATAGCTAACCGGTGATCTATTCGGCGTCATGCAGCTCCTCAATTAACTAAACAAACTAGGACACTGTTCTCTCAGGACAGCAAAAACTTGAAGCATGTTGAGGGGAAGTTGGAAGATCTCATAGAAACGCGGATAAAGCTAGAAAAATATATTACAGAT
>CACRXP010000093.1:1231471-1264589 GCA_902702965.1 Spirometra erinaceieuropaei | reverse complement strand
TTAAGTGGCCACTTTACAGTGTAGCTCTTGCACGCGGCCAGAAAGAGGTTCGTTCAAAAGCTGTCATCCTGAAGTAACTGAAGTACTTTTAGACTACGCTGCTTGGTGATTAATATTACAGCCTTACCTTAGCAATCTTTTGAGTCAAATATGGATTTCAGAATTTAAAATAACACTTCATTAGTTAGCACCTCTGGTGTAAATGCGTGGTTTCCTTCCTCTTTAAGTTCTCCCATCTTTAATTAGCACTTTTTGTAACCATTTTTGCCGCTTGAAAAATACGATTCGAAGCATATGAAGATTACGGAGACGGTCACATGCTTACTCAATGGACTTTTTCGGGAGCCACATATATACGTTAACATACAGCTCATATGTCCTCAAATAACGGCGGGGATGGTCTAAGCTCCAGCGCATTCCCTTTTTGAAACTCCATGATGTGCATTTTACGTTGGTCAATTGGTTCTCCCAGAACGAAAACAAAGTTAACTATTTTTCAGTTTCATTACCAACGGATTTCGTTATTTAGTGAGAAACTATCTAATTATATTTATTGAAATGTTTAGGGCAAAACATATTCTTTCGACGCAGTACTGAATCAGGTTACCCAGGAAGTGGCATTCGACACCATTGGAAGACCAATCGTCGACTCGGTCATAAATGGCTACAATGGAACAATTTTTGTCTACGGTCAAACTTCCAGTGGAAAGACCCATACGATGGAAGTAAGTCCGTTAGTTATTCAACGTTCAAGCAAAATGCACCTACCTCGACATCACCAAAAAGTGCACGTATGAACACCAGCAAAGTTTCTGCTTTCTTTTGTATATTCATTCTAGTCTCCCCAAATACTGTTTTCGACTTTAGGTCCTGTTAATGGGCTGGTGCTGTGAGAGTATGTTGTGCCTGTCAAAAGAAGGTTGTCAAGATATGTGTTAGCATTAGGCAGGGCTTGTTGACCATGTTTTCGTTTGGAACATGGATTTTGTCGGGAGAATAATCTACCCCAAAATGTTGGCCTTGCTACACGGCATTTTTTTATTTTCCGGCAACGTTAATTTTTAGACGATTATCCACCAGCTCCAGATTCACTGTCTACAACTGCTATCTTCCAGACAAGACAGATCGCTTCCGTAAGGACTAACATTTTAGCATGGGATGTTGATTTACAACTGCTGTACCATCACCAGGTGTGTGGACAAAGAACAGTCTTAAATATAGGTATGTAAGGATATCACACTGAGTATAAAGCAAACTTACCAAATTTGCAGTGGGTTGAATTACTGCCATGTCCACTTGACAAGTTTTTGATCGAAACCCCAAATCTATTTCGGAAACCCATCCCTAATTGCCCTAGCCGCATCTGACCGCAGTTCAGTGATTAAACAACTATGTGTTATGTGGTCGATGATATCTCGAAAACTAATTTTGCCATTTGGCACCTACTTGCAATTTGGTTACGAAAGACTAGGTTGACTTCATTTCGTTGGCCAAAAGCATTTGAGTCTCCTTTGCGCTTTAAATACCTTTTACCCTCCGGTCTCTGCCGGTTATGTATATGACAGGGTCATTTTCTCGAAGACTGAATAATATGGTTTTGCATGCGGTACTGACTTATATAAAGAAGTTCCCAAACAGCTTAGTATCTGTGAGATCCTGCACATACTTTCCAGCTTTCAAAATTATTCTGATGGTTTTTGACTTTCATCGGATTACTCTTTGTGTGTACTTACATCCATAACCTCTTTCTGGTAGGGTGCATTAGCAGGCAGGGTAATCGACTGACTTCTGTAATTCGACATCACCATTGAGCCATCCATACCCGTCCTCTGTAACCATTTCTGGCTTTTCGTAGTCAACCGACAGTTGGCATTTGCAGCCGTACTGTGTGTTCAAATTTTATCGCCGTTCCATTTTTCAGGGTCTCCGCAACATATTGTTGATAAAAGCACACTGTTTTGCAAAAAACCTAACCTAAAACTATGTTGCGATGGTTGACCACGCCTCCAATTCATACAATCAATGAAATCGCTCTTTTTGCAAATGTGAAATTTTCCTCACCCGTTGATGGTGCAAGTCTCTGACATCCCAGCGCGAATTTGATCCAGCCTTTAGCTTTAATCTCAAAGACTTTCAGCCAGCCGTGACCCCTCGCATCGCCTGTCTAAACTCCTTATTCACTATCCCACCATCGAAAATGTACACTATTTACCACATGAACTCGTCTTTGCAGTCATCGTCGACCACAAACCCCTGATTCTTCCCCTTCGGCGATATTCTACACAATACGATTAGGCGTGCTAAACCGACTGGGTTAGATCTCTCCATTCTACTCAGACATCAGCCACACAGGCGGTCAAAGAATTCAAACGGTTGATTTATCAGCCTGCCCTCTACTCTATTATTAATTCCTCAGACGTCGTCTAGTCCACATTTGTGTCTGCTAAGCAAGGGTCGGCTGGTTGCCTCACTAGCTGGCGCGATTCTGAACTCAAAATAGTGCTTTCCATCCGGCCATCAGAGAAAGCCTTGTTCTCTTTTACATCGTCTAACTGTCTTAGTCAGCCAGTTTCCTTGAATGGGCAAAATGAAGATATAACTAGTTGATCCTCGATAATCCTCATCTACGAGCACAACACGGTACTTCACAAAAAATATCTACTGCAAACCTTTTCATATGCCGACTTTCTATTGACCATTTTAAGTTGCCGCCATAAACTGAGCTCTGTCGGACATTTTCGGATCATCCATGAGTCACCAGTAAAGCATACAGACCCAAGCGGCATTCTATCATTTTATTGCCATTATTAGTGCTGGCCGTTTCGTCACAAATTATAACCGTCGTATACCTCAGGGAAGATTTGAAGAGCCAGAATGATGACTATTCAGTTGTTCCCTTTGGCATATCGTTGGTCCTAAGGAGGAACCACCTTCTGCTCCTTTTCCGAACTGGTGTCCAATTTTCCCAACATGCTATCAATCTAGTTGTTTTCTGCAACCACGCATGGCGCCGAGGTAGTTTCCACGATAACTGCAGTCTTTCCCACATTTATAAGGTTACTTATTTTGAGTAAAGGTATGGAAGTGTGCGTAAATGGATCCAGCTTTGCATGAGGGCGTGAGAAGGGACAACTTTTAGCGTGGACAATGTCATATCCCTAATCGGCTTAAAAATGTCAGGTAATAGGAGTAGTCAGAAAACTGCTGTCCTAAAATTACAAGATTGCCTGCGGTGTCAGCGCTTGTTCTCATTTGGACTGGGAATGTGGCACAGTGAAGATACAGTGCGTGATCGATCTGACGAAATGTTGGCCGGAATTCGGAAATGCGTTTTTGATTAAGGAGGATTACTTAGGTGGAGTTTTAAGGTTGCTTATCAAGCAACATACCCCCATACTACTTCGGGCTCGCCAGGATGTCTGCTTTTGAATGCAATTCATGTCAACCTCCTATGAAAGTCACGCTCGGTACGAAATAACTACTTACGTAGCATGCATTTTTCAAATTGATGTTCGATAGCCTTATAAATTAAAATATTTTTATATGGGCATCACGCACAAAAATATGCTTTCATTTACTTGTTTGGTAGAATCTAACATTGTCTTTGCATTTTATACCTAAAGAAATCTTGTATTTGGGCTTTAAAAAGTTTCTAGTTATGAGATTTTTAAGACAGTGTTATGAACATACATAAAGCGCCGCACATCTCCGTTTGCCAATGCTACTCGTGAAATGTACAACATAGTCCACATTCATTGCAAAATTTTATGAACTCAACACGGTATCTTCTTAAAGGCATAGAGGAATATATAATTTTTCTTGAGCGGAAAGCATGCCCCTTGTAGAATTTAATCCCTAAATGGTAATGCAGCAACTGATCTAACCCAAAATTATTGAGGAATTCGGAAACTTTTCAGAACCTAAACGTACGCGTTCCTTGGGTATAAAATGTAAAGAGAATGTTATTTTCTACCAAACAAGTGAAAGAAAGCATATTTTGTGCGTGATTTCCATAAAAAATATTTGAATTTATATGGCTATCGAAAAACAGTGTGAAAAATACATGATACTTAAGTAGTCATTTTTTACCGAGTGCGGCTTCTACAGGAGGTCGACATGAAGTGTATTCAAAAGCCGACATCCTGGCGAGTCCGAAGTAGTATGGAAGTATTTTGTTTGATAAGCAACATTACAACCCCACCTAAGTAATCCTTCCTAATCAAAAACGCATTTCAGAATTTCGGCCAACATTTTATCAGATCGGCCACCGCACTGTATTATGTCATGCTCGGATTGAAGTAGTTTTCACTACCGACCAATATGATGATAGAAACCCAGTGAGTAATATCCACAAATCTATTTTTTAAATCGAAGAACACCTGCCACTCAGCCTTTTACATAAAGGAGTAAAAATGGCGGATTTTGGAGAAAGCGAGATTTTCGCATTGCAAAGGGTGGGCCATACACTGTGACACCTTCGTCTCAAATGCTACCATACTGGAGAAAATATAGCGTTGACGCGTGGTGTTTCGGCAAGATAGTTTCAGTATGCATGCGATTCATAGGACTAGGCAATGACTCAAGAACGAGGCTGAGACAATGACCCGATCACGGCCTAACTGATAATTTATGAGATGTGTTATTGAAACGTGTGTATTACAACCGTCGAACGTATCAGTCAAAGGATCAGCTGGAAGACGCTTTCTATCAATGATGGTTGCGTCGAGTGGATCGGCTCTTGTTAGTCGGCCTGGTAGCATTATTAAAGGCTGTGTATGATAAATGATACGAAGTGGTAGTCATATATCTCTTAGGCTTCAAGCCAGCAATAGTAAATCTTCAGCGATCTTACTATGGTGGTTTAGCCATTTTATGACCGTTTTTAATTATCCGACGTTATGCTAACCATTGGGAGCTAAAACCCTGTCCACGCTAAATTTTCCGCATTCCCCTCTTTTATACGAAAAACGTCAGTGTATTTAAAAGTGTCAAATGCTAATAACTGAGCATGTAATCCCAAACTGTTAATTATCATAACATATCTGCTTATTTGATCTAAATGGGATATGTTATTTTGGGGTTTATTCCGTGGCCAGGCGCTTGGGGTTAGGAGTAGGATTTAGAGTAGACGTCATTGTTTAAGAATAGGGTTGGTAGTTAGGATTGGGGTTGGGTTTGAGGTCAGGGTTTAGGTTACAGTTAGGTTCACGTTGGAGGTTAGGAAAGGGGTAAGGTTTAGGTTAGGATTAAGTTTGTTTGCAGCATACTGTCTTGCCATACCCGGCATTCTTTGACCGGTGCTTCCGAGTTACATGTTTTCCGCCTGTTTACGCGCGCAGGATTCGCATATTTCAAATTGCGCGGTCTGTTCTGTCACCCTGTTGGAATACTTGAACAAACATATGGTAGATATGCGGGTTTTTTTCAATGTTTTCCACAGATACTGTTAAGTGACTTATCCGTCTGCCTCACTGATAAAACTATTGTTAGCATCCTTCCCGTACTCCAGGAGTCTCTGTGTTTTGTTTTCTGAGTGGGTTTGCATATGCAATCCTTGCCTGTTCGGGGTTTTCGCAAAAAAGCGAACTTAAAACTGTGGACAGATTTTGTAAAACACCTCTTTGAAGTCTTGTGAACGGTCTCCTTCGTTCACTCTCTGTGGTTTATGCCTGGATGCAGTCACGTTCCCCTCTGCCATGTGTCTGTGGCCTGAGTACCGCCGCCTAATGGTCGTTCTCGGGTTTTAGTCGGGAAGCTAGACGATTTCCGCACGTAGTGGAGTGAGGAGAAAGGAGTTGTCCACGCCAATCGTTATCGGACGTGGTCCATTTTTCCCATAACTGATCTCATGTTCTTCTGCCGCCCATTTCACTTTGCCTTATTCTACACTTCTATCGGGCCCTATCATCCGCGCCAAACTTAATGGACGACAGTTTAGTTTCCTTCCTGTAGTCTGGTATCAATGCCTCTTTTTCTCCTGTCAACTTTTCATCCAACTGGGATTAGAGGATGCTCTGGTGACTTGCGCGTCATGCAAGTACACTCGTATAGATGAAGAGTCCAGTGAGGTAAACTGCTGGCAAACATTGGTAGAGTGCCTGGCTGTTCAATCTGCAGTAAGATTTGAACAAACATTAAACCCAAGCCTAACGGAAGCCCCGGTTACCGTTTTCCAATAGCATATGGTGGGTTCTAACTCAATCAATCGAAGTCGAAAACACTATTATAGTGGCGGCAGTCACCATAAGCCCATGGGTCAGAAAACCATTATCATAAGATGTGCTCATAAAATAGATCTCTTTTGCTAGAAGTTCCATTTCAATATGCCAAATTTTTACGACAATCGTGATAGTACCGCTTATCAAATTATGATTTATATCACAGGGAGACCTCAAAAGTCCGGAGAACATGGGGATTATACCACGAATTTTGGAGGAAATATTCATGAGAATCACTTCCATGGTCGGAAGTTTGGAGTTCTTGATAAAGGTGAGAACCAACGAAGGGTGAGATAAAAACCCCTCCATAATCAGGTTTCGTACATGGAGCTGTATATGGAAAAAATAAAAGACCTATTTGATCGTAAGTTGCACTTCTGAACTTCACATTAACGTTCATTTAAAAGCTGAGAAAGACAATTTGCCGGTGAATGAGGATAAAAATCACGTGCCTTACGTGAAGGTGATCCTCAGCGGCCCACTTTCGGCCACTGAATACAATTCAAGCAATTTGACATTTTATCGACTTTTAGGGCTTGACGGAACGCTTTGTTGCTTCTTACGACGATGTCATTAGTGCCCTAGAAGAGGGCAAAATGAACCGACATGTCTCCTTCACAAGTAATTGTCTGATGTATCGCAACGACTCTCTGTTTCTCACTGTTGTCCTTTCTAACTGTTCAATTATTGGGTAGTTATTTCTTTGTTTTATATTGTTGTCCCTAACCAATGAGCAGACATGAATAAAACTTTCTAGTAAGGATACACAGCGAAGAATTTCAGGTAGTTTTCATTGGTTAGTGCAGATAAGGCGAAACGTTTCAAAAATTTATGTCTCCCGATAGTTGCCGACTGAGTGCGGCTAATCCTGTCATCTGTGTACTTTCTATAAAGTTTAGAGTAGATTTTAATTTTAATTTAACATTTAAAATCGTCCAGGTCTGGAACCGTTCACTGAGCATTGGCCAGGACAAACCACATTCGCTTGATCATAGAGTTGTACTGTTGGATCGAGAGCATAATTTATCGGATGTAGACGTTTGAACCGTGCTCTGGGAAATCCTTAAGAGCTTTTTTTACAGTACGACAAATTAGCCTTGTACCCTTCTGTGCATGAATACCGAAAGCCAACCTGTGTCTACAAAGTCTAGTCGCAAAATCATATTGGTGAATGCGGGCCTATCGTCCTTCTGTATCAGTTAGCTCACAAAATGGACACTCACCAACTCCTAGCAGACTACCGCAAAAATGCAAACGTGAGCTGTCAAGACTTCAGCGTGTTAGGTATACCGAAGTCGGATACAGTCGAAGCATCGTTCCCTAAGTACTTGCAGCAATCCTTTTCTCGAGATATGATGCTCAACAACTATGAGTTTTGCAAACAAACATCAGGGAAACAGACTTGGTAGGACAGTCTTTACTAATACAGGGAGGGCATAAGCGGGTCGTAAGTCGGCTTCAAAAAGTGTCCACTACGCCTTGAATCGACCGTCTGCAACCAATCAGAGAAGGACAGCATGCCGGTCGGCACCAGGCTAGATATCAAGTGGCAAGGGATGCTAGATGGACCAAAGTGGGTATGGACAAGCGACCGGTCTGGCGACTACAAGAAGGAACGGTCGCATTTTTGCGCCAAAGGGGTCCATGAATTTGTCAGTCTGCATCGGTTATCGCTTCCATAATGGACTGAGTTGTCAAATTTGGGAAGTGCAAAATGCTGCAATTTTAGTGAATGGAGGTGTCTAACATCCCGACTCAGCCTGGGCTTTTGGCAAATGGGCATGACGCACTTATCCCCCAACCAGTTCACTGAGGGTTGGAAATGCCTGCAAAGGAGAGAACACTTGCAGAAGGTCACTGATTGTACAGTTTTCTGAAAAATGAAGGCCTATCCGCCTGGCTATGTTGAACTGTGAACGCTAGTTCATATTGGCAAATTGCAGTTCCTGCTGGCAGGCGCAATTATAACAAGTGCTCGTGTGTATGTCGTTGTTAATAGCAAACGATTAACCTTCTGTTTTCTTAGGGCACTCAAGTCTGTGTGCACGAATATACACAAATACTGGGAAAATGACCACTACTGTCTGCCTCTAAGGGGTCTAGGTGTTTGATATGTTAAAGTCCTGTAAAAGCAAATCCAAATGCAGATGGTTTCAACCTTCTTTTTAACCGTATGCCTAGGTAATTCGTCACGTTCTTAATGTGATTCCTTACGTCTGGTATTAGAGCAACGGCTAATCGCTTATTATCCGTGTTGGTCCACTGCGGAGCGAACTGCGATCCATGCAGCCCTCATCTTTGTTATTGTTGAAAATCCTGATCAAGTGTTTGTTGTGGACAAGGGGGTGTGGTGGTACGCTTAGGTGTGGATTTTTCGTAATGTTATCCACCTGCGCCATCTCCCGCCTCTAGTTTACTTGAATTAGTCTTGACACCGGATCCAGGTTGAGGAGAAGAGAGTGCGGTGGACTCTGCGCAAGTCTGCTATCAACATAAACTACTTCACGCGCGAGTCACCATCCCTGCTCTCATCTTTTTGTAGAGCACATGGTGCACATTGTCGAAACCGACAGGCGAACTATCAACCGCATATTATCGAACGGAAATTGTCCTGTATATGAAAGCGCATGTCGAAGCACTAAAAGCATTAGCGAAACGTATTACTGATGAAACACATCGAAACTGCTATTCTTTATTTTTTAAGTGTCGTCTATGCAGGCCCTCTTTCACAGACACATTTTTGTTTATTCTGAATGATCGACCTAAAGAGATTACCCTTGAAATACTGTCAGAATTAATTAGTTTTCGATAGATGCCGGGACACTTGTTTGCCCTTTAAATTTCCTTCTGCACTTCTAAGAGTTTTTGTTAGACGCGAGCATTCCGGAGATCATATCCATTAAAGTCTTTAAAACACTAGTTGAGTTCGCATTAATTTAGTTTTTGGCATCATTTCGATTGTACGCCAGATATGAATGCGCAGAGCTCACGAAGCCACAGCCTTTTTACTGTTATGATCAGTCAACGAAATGTAGACACTGGACAAGCACTTGAAGGTCGTTTGAACCTCGTGGATTTAGCCGGCAGCGAAAAAGTCTCAAAAACAGGAGCCGAAGGCAATACACTAGATGAGGCGAAAATGATAAACAAATCTCTCTCGACGCTGGGCAACGTCATCAATGCTCTCGTCGAGGGAAGCGTAAGTCAGTTTGTTTTTCTATAACACCAGTCATTTTCTTTTCCCAAGTACCCTGCGTCTTCTTTTGGTCATAGGGCTGGATGACAGGCTTAGAGAGACAAGTACAAATGTAGAAGACAAAACAATAAACTACTATGGCAGTCGTAAAAGAAAGGCATAGTACGCTTATGAAGCTACGTGACCCGCAGTTCTGCAAACTTCCATTGCTTTTGTAAGTTGATTTGAAAGGCGCTTCACAGAGGAAGGGCGTAAGACCACACTCCCACAGTAATGTAATTGACATAGAGCATGTTTGCGAAGAACCAGTTATTTCGAATCTTTGATTTGTTATTTTAAATATTTTATTCTAAGTTCCTCCCTCTGCTCCGCGCTTCGATGTTGGATATGACTGGCTGACAACGGCAAATAATAAAAGAATGGCCACTTCAGTCTCCATTGTCTTTGTCGGTACTGTTATCCTGCTTATAGTGCGCCCAGCGGTACGACTGTTGATGGGGCTCGAGAGAGGGCCGGCAAGGCACAACGGGACGAGTGAGCTCCGTAACACCACCGGTGAGAGTCCACCCACCATTGTTTATTCCAGATCACAACAGACAGGACAACCATCCCGTGGCCAAAGGGTGAGAGACGTTGGACGTCTAGCCAACAGGTCACGGGATTGAGTTCTCTGTGTTCCGCACTTCGGGTTGGTTATGACTGGCTGACAACGGCTAATAAAAACGAAATGGCCATTCCAGTCTCCACTGTCGCTTTGGTAACGTTATGTTGCCTGTAGCACGCGCCGCTGTGCGACAGCTAGTTGGAGTCGAGAGAGAGCCCAAAGGCAAAACGGGACGAGTGACTTGCGCTGCGTGATAGGTGAACGCTCTAATAGCATTATATACATAAATAAACGTTGAAGAGAGAAGGCTCGTCGGAAAAATTGAGTTGTACTCGTGAATTTTTGAGCTGGTGACACCAACCCGTCGTCAGACGAAATAAACAGAGGAGAAAGTGAAATGGTCAGACAAAATTGGTTGACGTGACAGGGCAGCCACTGACAGGCAAGCAACTAATGTGTGAAATGCGGGTGGACACATAATTAGGCTAGGATCTGTGGCGGGGGAGGGGAGGGGGAACTGTTGCGGCTCCCTGTGTTGGAGGGTAGGGGATGATGATTCAAAGGGACTACGGACGGTGGACTTAATGATCGTCGATCTGACATGCGGGCAGAGGTCAGTGAGCCAACGTAGAGGTGTTAGGGATTGCAGTTGCGGTTCGATGTGTCTGGGGTAGGGGATGACGAAATTTTGCGATTATACGTGGCCCAGTGTGGTTTAGCGGCTGTTGTTAGGTCGTGGGAGCAAGTCAGTGAGCCGGGCACGCAGACCTTCGTAATGAGCATCCAGATCGACATGGCGATTGATGCTGGTCGTGTTAGAGTGCCAGGCATCGAGGAATTCTCGGGCCTGTTTGGTGTTTGCCGTGACAACAACTTCAGTTCCT
This sequence comes from Spirometra erinaceieuropaei, assembly GCA_902702965.1. Taxonomy (NCBI): domain Eukaryota; kingdom Metazoa; phylum Platyhelminthes; class Cestoda; order Diphyllobothriidea; family Diphyllobothriidae; genus Spirometra; species Spirometra erinaceieuropaei. The sequence goes on along the minus strand of CACRXP010000093.1, from coordinate 1,253,687 downwards.
TCCCCATTAAACCGATTATCGCATTGAAGGGCGTGCATTAACACGAGTGACGAAGGGTCACGTCGGCGGATGGCTAGCTTATGTTCGTTTATACGCGTCCCGAGTCGTCGGTCTGTATGACCAACATAGTCGCAAGAGCAGTTAGCACACGGAATGCGGTAGATGACTTTGGTTTGCTGCTCTTTGGGTATAGGGTCTTTTACTCGAGATAGCGTTGCGCGCAGGGAGGACGCCGGCTTGTGGGCAAGGAAGATGTCAAACCGATTTAGTTGTCGGGCGACCGCTTCAGAAATGTCCTGCATGTAGGGTAGGGAGAAGAATTTCCGCAGTTCCGGTCCCTCATTAGAACCAGCGCCTTGTGGTTGTCTCCAATGTCTGAGACAATGTTTCACAAAGCTTACTGGGTATCCGTTGAGCCGGAATAACCGATACAAGAAAGCGAGTTCTTTCTTAAGTAGATCATCGCTGTTACAGTAACGATGGGCCCGGTGGAGAAGGGTTCGAACACAGCTCCTTTTGTGAGCCGCAGGATGGTTGCTCTCATAATTAAGAATGAAGTCAGCACTGGAGTCTTTTCGGTAGACGCTCGTTGCAAGACCGCCATCACGGAGCGTTTGGATACTAACGTCTAGAAACGGGAGAGTGCCTCCTGTTGCCTCTTCGCGAGTAAACTGGATAGCTGGGAAGACGCTATTCAGACTCAGATGCAATTGCTCAATTTCGCTGGTCTTCATGATAACAAACGTATCATCTACGTATCGGAGCCATATTTTTGGTTTAAAGGTTCGCATAACTTCCTCTTCTAGTTATTGTACTACCAGTTCAGCTAGTAGACCTGATATTGGCGAGCCCATTGGTGTAGCCCTAACCTGTTCATAACACTTTCCATCGAATTGGCAGTAGTTCTTTAGACAGAGTCCAAGCAGTTCTGAAATGTGTTCTATTGGAATGTTGGTTGGATTATCTTGCAGGTGTCGGGTTACGCTCTCAATCGCCAGGTCATGTGGTATTGAGGAAAACAGGGCAACCACATCAAACGATAGAATACACTCATCAGGACTTACTGTGGGACCTTGGACCTTCTGGAGGAATGCCTAAGAGTTTTTGATGCTATATCGTGATCCCTTGCTGAGGTGCTTCTGGTGCCTGTATAACCATTTAGCGAGGTTGTAGGTGGGCGATTCAATAAGCGACACTATGATCCTCAATGGCGCACCTTTGTGCACCTTTGGGAGGCCATATGCATGGGCTATTCGGGGGTCGTTGAGAGTCATACATCTGGAGTCATCGGGCGTTATGAGTTCTAATTGAGTGAGCTCATTTACTTTCTTTTTTATAGCCGCGGCTTGCTTTTTAGTCGAATCCTCCGCGAGTGGTGTGTATGCTTCCCTGTCGTTAAAGACTTGGTTCGCCTTGTTGACGTAATCACTCTTTTCCATGATGACGGTCGCAGCACTTTTGTCAGCAGGCACAATCACTATACTGTCGTCTGTCATGAGAGACTGTAACCCCCTTTCTTCATCGATGGGCAGGACTTGGTGGTGCTTCTTTTATCGAAGGAGACCAATGGCACAGCTGCGTATGTCTGCGTGCATGTCCTCAGGCACAGCAGAGGTCAGTAAAATAGATTCAAGGTTCGCTAGGAAGTTTGTGGACGCAGCATCCGTAGGGCTGAATTTTGTTCCTCTAGATAGCAGACTAAATTCAGCGGATGTTAGACTCCTTTTAGAAAGATTAACAACTCTTGCCGATCTGCTGATTTTGTTGAAAGAATGAAGAAGAGCTTGCAGTTTCACTTGAAGATCGGCTCGCTTTTTCATTCTGGCGTCTAAAGCGATGGCATTTATTCGCTGTAGCACGTCTACGAACACATTTTCAGGTAATGTTGAGACACACTGGCTTCGGAGGTCGGATATTGTTGCATCGAATCTGCAAAGACGACGGTGGACGTCTGATATAATGGTACTCAAAACGCTAAATCCGTATTTGCGTGCAAGTAGCCTTCCAGTCTCATTCGGCAGAGTGGGCTTGGAACGAAGAGACTTCGGTAGGATGCCATGATCGCGGCATCGATGAAGGGACGTCAGCTGCTCGTAAGTTGTAGTCTGCCTCTGTGCGAATTTCTCCCAACGTCTGGTAAGAATAAGCGGTTGACGCCCAAAAATATGTAGCATAGTTGAGGTAGTGTGCATTCCGAGATAACATGATGAAAATTCACGAGTACAAGTCAGTTTTTCCGACGAACTTTCTCTCTTCATCATATTATTTTGGAATGCACACTACCTCAACTACCCACGCAGTAAGGAGAAGGCTTTAGCGCAGCCACAGTTGGGTCAATATGAATTATTCAAAATCTGCCAAAATATCAATGAACATTTGGAATTGTCGGGTTGCTGTCGCATTGAATCCGACGTTGAAGGAGGTCGATGCGCACGCGGAGCGTTTGTTCACGGCATCGATATATTGGAAGATTTGGTCTTGGCAGTGTAGGTCATAGGCGCTTGAGACCTGTGAGCCGCTCTTTTGGCTTCGCAGATTGCTGCTCCAGTTCTCACTGCTCTCCTCCTGACCGATCAGTCCTGAACGAGTCTTCCAAGTCTTTAGAGTAATTTACAGTTGTCTGAGGAATTTTTTCAGGTTATTCATGCAGCGTCTTTTGTCCTATTTTTGGCGAGTACCCGGAGTGGCATTGCAGTAAAGGAGTCGCTTGAGTAGGCGCCCTTTATCCACCTTTGCAATTTGGTAGCCCCATCGCAGTTACATTTGTCACAGCATGGCCGCCTACGAGATTGCCTGTCGCCCCCTTAGTGAGACCTTGAAGGTTGAAGGGTGAAATGGGAAGGTGACAAGAAGTACCAGCTATGGAGACCTACCACCTCGGATACCCTCCCCTGGTGTAGCCCGCAGGTCGAGGTAGTCGCCGATTCGTGGTCCCTAGGCAGATCCTAGCTTCATGATATGACCTATCACTTCTTCGCGGTGCACCCACTTATTGTACACCCTTTCACCCCTATTCGATGAGACGATATTTACCGTGTAGTTTCGGTTAAACGTATATTCTTGACCACCATAATCAAACTGTATGCTATAAGTGTCTGAAATTTTGTACGGATTCCTTTGAATGACTTGCCAATCCATCATAATGAAAATGTTGATTTCTTCATGCAAAAGAGTCTAAGAGTCTGCAGAAGGCCACAACTCGGTAGCTATAATCGCTGGAGGAGACACAAAACCGTCAAATCAAAGCACAAGAAGTACCGATTTGCAAAATAAACTGGACGTCCGATTTTATGCAACGTCAGTTTGGCAAAAGATTAGAAATAAGGTGCAGAAGTCAATCAGGATAGAAAAAGGGACCTGTCTGTATTTAAACTCGCTTGACATATCCTAAAAATCCCAAAATATAGAAATATATTCAGAGTTTACAGCTGTAGACAGAGCTGTCTCAGAGGAATGTAGGAGGGATCACATAAGTTCAAAATTGAATGATGGTATCACTCGATCTGGTTTCTTTTTTACCAACGTCGTACAAAGATTTACCGAGACAAGTGTCATTAGCCAAATGAAGCAGATTTTAGGAAGGGAGAATCTTTAAAACTATGACTATATTTGCTTCAGAGTCATTGACAAAGATGCAGTTGGATTTATGCAGAACATTTTCGGGATTGTTTTGCCATTATTCAGTCGATAATAACGCTGACCACTATCTGGGAGGGGAAACTTAAGTGCTCGCATGCACATGGCGAAGGTAGTCAGCAGGCGAATCCTGTCATAAGGTGTCATCGAAATTTCTTCCGAAAGTAGCCCGTCAGCGTTTCACTGCCTGGCATTTATGCATGCTCTAGACAGTAGTCGAGGCGAACCGTCCTGAGCAAATTTAGTGTAGAAAATTCATTTACCTTAGCTGCTCGTTCTCTGCTGTGGATTCCGCTGCTATTTCTACAAGGCTCTATCTAGCTGGCTGAGTCCTCGAAGTAAAGCGCTTTGGCTGCCATTGAGTTCTTACGCAGAGAATTCGAAGATAAGTATTTAATTGCATCATTTATATAACCCTTACTTGAAGATGTTTCCGTAAACGGGGCTTCACGCGCTTACCTGATGTGACGTCGTTTTTTCGGTCTGGATAACCCAACGATTGTCAGTCAGGGTTGGTGTTTTCCACAGGATGCCTTATTTGACAGTTTGTGTTTAAGCCACTCGCAGTGCATACTACCTCTCCTTTGCGTATTTTTGCGTAACTGCGCGTAATTATTTAATGGTTTTAATTTATTCGCTAAACCGCCTGTATACAGGAAATATTCAATTCCTATGTCCCACGTTAGCCCCATAAAAATGTCATGGCTTTGACAAGATAATGCGGGAAGGTAATTTTAATTTACAGTTAATTCACAAGGACATTCTAAAAGATTCGTGGCAGTCTGACAGCGGAACTCAGCAGCGCCTGCAACCAATTTCCTTGAAAAACACTTTTTGTTAAGGTACTTATAATTTTAAAAATGAACGTGATCTAGCGGTGACAAAGGGAAATTGTGAAAGAGCAACGACTTTCTGATATAAAACGGCCAATGGTAGGTTTTCTTTTTGCACTTCACGTCTTAATGTTTTAATTTTGCAGACTCACTTATTAAATTCCGCATATTACGACATGTATTTCTGTATCTGGGACCATCTTCTGTAAATCTTTTCTCATGCTGGCTTATTTGCGTATGTTGAGAAAGTATTCCTGCGAATCCGATTGTTCTGAAGTCTTGTCTATTCATACTCACATATCGACATATAGCTCAGCAAAAGCCAACTCACTTATTACGTTATTTATGCCATGTAAGTCATAGGTTTTGTGTTCGTATTGCTAATCCAAAGTTACATATCTGACAAATGAGTACTCAGTACAAACTAGACATAATTAAATTCGAACCGCAAAATATCAGCTGCATACTATTTGGATTATATGAACGCATTTCTGATTATTCTTGGGATTTTACGTGTTGTTATCGACCTGCACTCATATATGATTCAGAGCAGGTTTAAGGACCGTAAGGAGAAATAGTTACCATGTGTCGGCCATTGAAAAACATAAGATTGAAATCATTTTCCTCAAGAATCGGCTTTCTTTGTATTTCCTCATATTTTTTCTGTTTAGAACCATATCCCTTATCGTGATTCCAAACTTACTCGAATCCTACAACAGTCTTTGGGTGGCAATGCGAAAACAACAATGGTTATCTGTTGCTCGCCTGCAGAGTACAATGAGGCCGAGACCAAGTCCACAATACTCTTTGGGGTGCGTGCCAAACGAATTAAGAACCAGGCGAAGTGTAACGTGCAGCTGAGCGCTGAGCAGTGGCAACGCATGTACGAGAAGGAAGCAGCAAACGCAAAACGTTTCCAGGCCGTAATAGCCAGTCTGGAGGCGGAACTGCAAAAGTGGCGTGGCGGAGCTAAGGTGCCTCAAGAGGAGTGGTTTACACCCGACAAATATGGCTCAGCTAATGTAGCAGAAGCTAACGTGACAGAAGCCCCGGCGGCTGCGCCGCCACCTCCAACACCGGAGCACAGCGTCTCCGTGGTGTCATCAGCCACGGACGGCCCGAGTCAAACTACCGGCACCACAAAGGTTAGTGACCTCAGCCAAGTAGTGGGTGAATTTTTAAACAATGACCTGCCCACTCCGTCCAGCGTGATTTTCGAGTCCTCCTTTGTCATCTTTTTCTCCTTGTAAATTGGCATTTTGTCTCTTCTTTGCAACAAGACTGACGACCAGGAGCTGAAACGTCTTTATAAGGACATGGACAAGAAGGACGAACAAATTGCTCAGATAACGCAAGAGAAGAACGCCCTGAAAAAGAAGTATGAAAATGCAAAAAATGAACGTTCGAAAATAAAGGATGAATGTGAAACTTGCAGCAAACAGCTGTCCTCCATACAGGTACAATGAGTGCTTGTCACTGAATCCTTGTATAAGACTGCTTACCTCCGTTTCCTTACAGCCCGCACTTCTCGTAATCTCTGCCGCTATTTATATAAAAAGACGAGTTAAGAGAAAAGCGCTAGTACAAAGGGAAAACTCAAGCTGATTTAACTGGGAAAAAGATGGTTACCCGCTTTTCTACAGCATTCATATTCATTAAGGTGGACTTCAAGAAGCAGTCTTTTACACAAAATATAATTTTACCAAATTCAAAAAGTGTGCACAATTAAAATTCTTCACTGTACTACTTTGCAATTTAATCATAGTCATATTTTGATTTAAGGCAAATGAGCATCTTTGTATCCAAAATGCGTTTTAAATTCAACGACATCCTAACATACGTCGTCAAATAACTTTTCCATATAATGTATCTTTATAATTTCCTGATAGTAGAGACACTTGTGAATCTTTCACTCAGAATAAACTCCACAATTCACCACATGAGAAGTCCAGATACTAGCTAAGGTCCCCAAAAAATTGTCGCGTTGATTTTGTGACGCCATGTGACGGAGTTTCAATGAGTTCGGCCCATCAGCGCGTCTTTCAGCATTCCTGTGTGCTTTCGGATATACAGTAGGTGGACTATCTCATGGAATTTCAACCAAAATTCCGAAGTGCATTTTCGTTTTGTAGTTTGGGAACCCTGGATGCAAGGTTAATGGTAGGTCGGGGTTCAGAATTATTACGGAAGTAGGAAAGTTTCTGAAGCCCGAATTATACCCTTCCTTCAAAAATAAAAGTGGGAAGAAAAAGTAATTTTCTACCGAATGAGCAAAATAATGAATATTTTTATGCGCGTTTTCTGTGAAATATAACTAAATGTTTAAGGGCTCGGGTTGAAGGTCGATATGAATAGTTGAGGTGAAATTCATAATCTGCTGCGGAATAGCCATGCAGTACTCACAAAATGCCAACAGGACTTGCTGATTTCTCAGCAAATTTTCCTGACCTTATTCGGTTAGAAATTGCTAACTATCTAACATATACTTTGCACTGTCCTTTGTCGCTTATAGTCAGTCGGATTATTTTGGAGTATAATTTCTCCAAAGTTGCTCTTTAACGAAGAATTTATGTAATCACTTGCTCATAGGTATTAAATTATTTGATCTGAATCAGTGAATGATTTTATTGTCTCACTTGTCTTAAACGTTGTCTAACCTGCCGATCCCCACTCTCGAAAGCTTCCAAACTAGTTATTATTTGGCGTACTACGAATTGTTTGCCTTCGAAAGCTAAACGGTTTGGTGAAGTTTGTTGATAAGGCTATAAAACATGCTCACTTCGACTGCAACTAAGAAGACAACGAGCCTATGGCTTAGTAGCGGAGAGTCAGATTATAGATCGTTTAATGGCCAAAGAATCCGATTTCGAATCCCATGTTTTTTAACCCAGGATTCAGCCATGACTAACTGATGAGGGCTGATACGAATAAGATAACCATCTTAATCCTTTTTGTCTTTGTCGGTATTTCTTCCTTCATCAATCGCATTGCTCATCAGAGGCCGCCCTCCTATGTGACCCTGAAAACCATGGGTTTGGAGAGGGCGCAATGGTGGCTTAAGTATATATTTGTGTAAGGTGAAGAAGACTCGCACGTCGTCTGACTCCCACCCTGTTCTAATGACAAGATAAACCATAGGCCAATGGGGATGGTCGCCAACACGGTCACTGAAGAAGTTGGACAGGTGGTGGATTTGTGTCCCACGCGTAGCGAACCGGACTCTGTAAAAGAGCAGTCTCCGATCTCCAGTGGATGGCTGTTGGGAAGGTTGCGTTTTCAGCGACTCATTGCCCCCTAAAGTTCCTTTTAAGTTAAAACTGAGTTCTTTTATCGGTGAGACTTATCGTTTGTCATAATATTTTCTAGTACAGCAGCCTTATTATGTTGTGGTTGGTCGTGAAAAAGGGCAAAAAGTCTGCTTGGCGATGGCATATTTCTCTAGTTATTTGAAAGTAGGCAGTGATGAACAACAAGCAAGTAATCACACAGTCTTCCTTATTAAAACTGTGTTTGAGCATAATTACTCTTTGCTGGCTTCACAGTTGAGGTTTAGCTCACTAGTTTCAAGTTGTCATGTGTAACCCCCACTAAGGAGTTGTCGGACTAACAGTTGTAGTCCGCTTGTAATTTTTCTGGAATATTTTGTCTGCAAACTTTGCAACTAAAATATAACCACACAAGCGCTCTTGGCTAAGTTTATGATCGCTAGATCCGTTTAAAGCTGTCGGCCTAAAGGTCTGACTTCACATCAGAGTGTGCGACCACTGACTATATATTGGTTTCATTGTAATCAACACTGGTGTATGTTTGAAGAACCTTGGTTAGAATGTAACGTTTTAAAGATTGTTAGTGTCAAATTTAAATGAATAGCCAATGTTGGTGTCAAAGACCTTGCCGCTCGCTGAGTTGCAAAACGACAAGCAGGTGACTGCTAGTTCAAACGGGCAGCCTAGATGTATTCTATTTACGATTGTTCTCATAGTGAAGATCCTCCAGGACTCAAATGAATTCTGGCCTTAATTCAGTTTCTGGACTTGATGGAAAATGTCCACTTTTCTTTAGGAATAGTTTGGCATTTTTTTCATGTTGTAAGTATGTGCCTGTTACTATGGGAAAGATTTGAAGAACCTATGATCGTTTTCAACAACTGCACCTTGAAATTGAAATTACAGTAACGAAAAGGGATACTTTCTAGTGACTTATTTTTTCAGGAGTCAGTGAAGGTGGCCTCGCAGTTACCCAAATAGCGTAATGATCCTAATGTTCCCTATTTATTAAATTGTGTTTTAGAAGGATCGTGTTTGTTACTTTCTTTCATTTAGTGTCTGTATGACAATTAACAGTGTCTGAACAAGAGAATAGACGAAATAATTGTGTCAGAGGTCCACCCCTGATGGGAAGTCGATTTTTATCAGTATGTTTAGACAAAGTTTTTCATTGATTAGGCAAGCTGCCTCCTCGGCTTGCTGTTTTGTGGCAATGGGCGTAGAATATTACATAACTAAGGAAGGTCCTGGATTCAAGTCCTGGGATACATTCAGAAATGACTTGCATTACCGTTTTTCCCTCCTACTTAAAGCGAGATGATGAAATCAGTTTGGCTTTGTTATTTGGTTGCATAAGTCGACACATAGTGTGGAGATAGTGGCTGGACATTTTTGGTTGAACTTTTTATTGTGGAGACATAGGGTTTCAGTAAGCAGTGAATTTACTACGTAATAAAATTTCCCCTGCTATCAACCCATATTGGAGAGATTGGTGCAGCTAATTCATATGGTTTGAGTGTCAGGTCAAAACCGTTTGAGGATTTACTAACTTATGGACAACTCCACCCTCTGATTGCATCCTAGAAAGACCTGGAGGGAAAGACTACTGAATTGAAAGATGTTGTAAATGCGCTAGAGGATTTAGCAATGAAATATGATCAGAAATGCAGCGCGTTGGATGCGCGAACCAAGGAACTCGACGATCTCACAGCTGAGTATGAAACCCTTAAAAAGAAGGCCGATGCAACAAAAACCATTGAAGCCGAAGTCCGCAAAGCAACTAACGAAGTGAAGACGAAGATAGGGGAATCTTTGAAGGAAATCATTAAAGGACTGTATGCCCATGGCATCCTGATTTGTCCCTCCTTAAAGGTTAGTCCTCTGTCTCTGCGAACCCAGTAATATTCTCTATTAATGTCATTGGTGACGTGAAAAGTTGAAAAATTTACTTTACAACCCAATGAAGAGCCTTCTAGATTTGCTATCAAGTGCTGTCTTTTCATGACACCACGCGCTCCATTCGTGTCGTTTTTCAATGAATAAGCCGAATTCTCTTCGGCTAAACGTTTGCGTCAATCTTCCGGCTTGTACTAGGCAATAAACTGGACAAACTTGCTGGAATGACGCAGGCGAAGCAACCGGTAACCACTGAAAGATCCGAAGCTAATACGCTGCTGGATCAGCCTGATGCAACATATCGGTTTATAAACAGGATTTTTGTCTTACGATATTATTTTATCGGTTCGGTAGCGGTAAATTTATACAGTGAATTACTAATTCATGAAATGTTAGCCGAAATTCTGTAATGCATTCTCGACCCGAAAAATATTGTCCAAGTAAGGTCGTAATACTCCTCCTTTGGGGATAAATGTAAACATGCTGCAATTTTCCACCAAATAAGTGAAGTAAGGGACATTTTTATATATGTTTTCTATAAGATAAATTCGAATTTATAAGAATAACGAGAATAAATAAGAAAATTTCATACAAATTACGTAGTCATTTTTTACAAAGTGCACTTTTTCATGCGACCGGAAAAACGTTAAATCCCAAAGTAACCGAATTACCATGGGATTATGCGGCCCTATGATTAATATTACAACTCTACTTGAGTGATCTTTTCGGCTCGAAAACGCATTAGAGAATTTTGGTCAACATTTCATGATTTACCAAAGCTACTGAAAGTCATTTGTAGACGACCAACACTTTTGCTGTAAACAGCATTCTCTACGAATCGCCCTACTGCACATGACCATACAACAGTCATGAATATACCCGCTAAAGCATTTACGTGTTCCCAAGCTTGTTACAAAACATGGCAGGAATTTGTCAGTTAGGAGTAAACCTCCGATAACATTAAAAGACTTCAGTAAAAGTATCTAAACCCAGTCTTCTGGCCAATCATATCCTACGTATTGGGAACAACTTACGTATGATGCCGTAGCTCTACAAGTCGACTTTTTGACTTCATTTCGAAAAAGGTCCACCAGAAGCCCTGATAACTCTTCACCGTAACAGGCCTCTGCAGTGCAGAACTGTTGTACAGTTTGTCTGTGGTTCGTATTATCTTATTTACTTTATGTGCACTCCTGTACTGGCTAATTTCAGTTAAAAATCGCTCCGTATCACGTCACATGCCAAATATGATTATCAGTGAATTATGTCGCAAGCCGAAAATTGCTGGTAATGTTCTGTCCGCCGCTTGACACAGAATGGTGACCGCTTGTCACGAAAGACAGAATAACATGGAACAGCTCATCTAACTTGGTTTCCTCTATTGAGTATCTTCAGTTACCCTTAGCATTAAACAATTGTGGGACAAAAGTACTGTCTGTATTTATTTTTGAGAAACATTCTTAGAATTTCCCGTCGTGGGAAAGGCGTTTACCTATCACGTTGAAGGCTGTCCTACTTGTTGCGTCCTCGGTTTCAATCTGGAGCCCTGGCAGGCATACACATAGTCGTTAGTGGTCGTTATGTACCCGGCCTGTGAGTGTTCTAGATTAAACCGAAAGATTTAGTGGGACGATCATATCTCATAAGATGATCGGCAAGTATGCTTCACATGATCGTTACCATTTCTGATCTCAACCAACAGGACAGCAAGACTGCGGCTCAGAAGTAAGGCGTTGGGCTTATCGTTAAATAATCGAAAAATCCGAGTTTGCATCCCACATTATCCTAATCGGAGGTGGCACTTGATTGGCTAGTATGGCTAATGAGCTGGAAATGAGCATCCTAATTTCGCTTGTATCATTCGGTACTCTTTCACATTACAGTTCTCGTCTATATTTGCCTAACTTGAAGTTGTGTCGAATCGAATTGATGGTTTGGCGTGAACACCGGCTTCGATAAAAAAACGCAATGCTAGGATATCGCGCGAAGGAATTGTTTTGATACATGTGAAACTGCTCACCAATGTACATGTACCGTCCATTATTGTCATCTATGTTGTCAAATACTTTCACAATTCTGGCATGAAATTGCCTCATGTTCTATTGTGCACTTGTGTCGAAAAGTTTTCAAATTATTGCATTTAAATTAGTAACTTACAACTGAGTTAAAACTGGTGAAAGAAATTTACTCTAAAAAGAGCATTAACAAACCGAACTTCAGCGAATATTCCCACGTTACAATTGAAAAGTCGAATTGGCAAACACGTGTTTTCAGTAACTATTCATCGGGCCAAAACGGTTACATAGAAGTTTAAGTTATGCGAATTACATGACTAATAAGTCATGCGATTAATATTACAACTCTACTTGAGTAACCTTTTCGGGGCAAAAACGCCAATTTGACTTTTGAAACCGAAATTCCTTTCCAAAAGTATTTGATATTAAGATATTAGTCAACAGTAAAATGATAATTACCAAAAACGAGAATGAACGAATGATTTCCTCCCTCTGCTCAACAAAAGGTTTTTTGTTTCAAGTAGCCGCAAATACAGACCTTTTAGTTTCCATGGACCCTTTTTGGACTCGACTCAAGATGCAGTCTAAAACTTTGGTTTATGCCTACCGATTCTCTTTTGGTCTATCGTTCTGTTTATTACAATTGATTTCGGGTCTCAACGATTTCGAGTAAATTCGGACCTTGGCAGCCTTTCGGGCATGTCATTATAAACATTGGCAAGTACTTGACATTTTGCCTGGCATACTGACAAAACCCTGTACACATGAATTTTGGTTTGTAATACATGTCTAAGCTATTGCTCAAATTGTTGTTGATTGACCTTAAAGAAGAGAAGACGACGAAAAAGGTACCACAGCCAGCAGATGGAACTACGTTGACTCAGAGGTAAATAGCTTCCGACAAATCCACGACTGATGATCCAAGTCAATCTCCTTATACTCCTCCAATAGGGTTACTCTAATATCCAATCTTAATTTAAACTGCTTCAGTAAGAACTAAAAAGTAATTCTAAGCCTAATTTCCTCGTATGCAAACTGAAAACAGTCTAACACTGCCTACAGTAAGCAACAGAAAAAACGATATTCCTGGGGGACGCATCAAAAGACGAGAAGGCGTTCCAAATGAGTGCGTCTCCTCCATTTGTTGTTACAGTACTGCCATATAGGTTGTATGCCACATAAATAAAGCGTTTTGTAGTTGGCCTTTCAACTGCTCTTTGACCGTTTTGGCTTGGTCGTCGCCTATGTAGCATCTTGTTGTCTCCATCGCGCTGACAGCAGCCTTGATTCCGAATATCAGTGGCGAATCCAAGCTTCATGTCCAGTTAGGAACGACCGTAAAAATAATTTTCCACCCGAGACGTATTGCTCCGAACTTTGGCCCGGCATTAAATATGACTGTCTCCGTGCCTTAATCGATATTCTGGGAACAGTATGATCGTGAATTTTTGTCAAAGTTAATATGTAATAATAATCGACTCAGTTGAACCGTAATGGATTTTCCAATTTTTCGCTGCATAAAATACGATCAATCCGCGATCTTTCACCATAACTGACTCAAAAGCACATTATTTTGTTTACTCACTATTGTTGAAAAACTGCTTGGCCCGGGAATTTCTTCAACCAATCTCTTCTCTTGACTACCCTCATCGAACCAACGCCTGTCTTTGGACTTATAAACGGGCCACATGGTAACAGTGCAAACGTAAATAATCGAGAGCATAATTTTTCTCCACCATTTTGGGCTTACTTCCCTCCGTCAGTCAAAAAAGCTGAGACCCATGTCTGCGCAGTCAGGGATTCCAGCCCACACTCAGTTGTGCAATGCCATATCATTGAATCAGATACCTAAACCGTGCGCCTAAAGTCGACACCTAAACCTAAAAGTATATAATCAGGAACCATAGTACACCCAAATTATACATAACATCTGTTAGAACTAAATCAGGTAAAATATCGCTATGTAATTATGATCAGAACAGGTTTGAAAATAGTTTATCCAACTATCAACTTGGCAAAGTCGGAAACGCGGTGCCACTGGGAGAACGAGAAAACCAGCTGAGTCCAAAACCGCAGAAGTTGTAATAGGGGTTTTCGGCTTAAGTCCTAGGGAAACACCAAAGTATTACAAAAACCGGATGAAAAGGTACGTATTAACATAAAATGCGAAGGTTTGTATAACTGGGAGACAAAATCGCAGAGGTAGCTGCGCAGAATGCGAAAACTCGGTAAAAGGAGGCGATGAAACCCTAGGTCATGATGCACAGTTGTGATTGTTTGCCAAAGTCAACCGAGCTTATAAACCCGTGGACATGGCCAATCAGACGGAAGTTGTAGATGGACGCTGTACAATGTGGGTTCAAAATGACCGCCGTTAATGACCAAGCAATCGCAGGTGCGCGGAGTAATTTGGAAAGGTAGGAAAGTAGCTCTTAGAGCATATAGCAGAATGGAGTGGAAAGTAGTCCACTGTTTATCCGGGCAAGTGTTTGGTCTTTGGTCGGTGTAACTTTCTCCGGGGAACAATAGCGATAGAAGAAAATAACTGGCGATATTTATTTGTATGTGCCAGAGAAAAAATAAAATGACCTCGCGGTGGCTTTTGTCTCTGGGTGGTCAAGAAGCTTCAAGGTAGTAGTCAGAGTAAAAACGACCATGCAAGACCTTTTTGACAATACTTGCAAAGGCACATTAAACTCATTAAATATTATGATCTAATCGTTAAACCTAGTGTCCCCTTTTAATTCGTGACAATATGAAGATCAGATTTTGCAATTTCACAAAATTCTTGGATGTTACGTTCTTTTGCTCAACGCAAACGCTCCCCAGAGTAAGTGACAGAGGCCATAAGCCGTACCTTTGCCTAACCGTAAACAGTTCAATAGGACTAATCCTAATCCCAACCCTAAAAGCTGCACCCTAACATTAACCCTAATCCTGACCACTAACTCCTAGCCCTAACGCTTACCCTAAGGCCTAGTCCTAACCCCTATCGATAGCCCTAATCCCTTATCCTAACCATAACCCCAACCCAAATCCAAGGTACTAATTTTAACTCCCAACCATAACCTAATCCTAACCACTGACCCGCGGCCCTAACCTCAAACCACAACCATAGCCCTTGCCCCTGGCCTTAGTACTTAATCGGAACCTCTAGCGATGACCCATTCCTAATCACCAGTAACCCTAACGTAACTGGAAGCCCTAGTCGTATTCGTGAATCATATCAACGTCGGAAATCAAAAATATTTGCAAACAGTACCACACCTATTGAAATTGACTTTAGCAGGAAAGTGATGAATTGCTGACCAAGAGAAGCCGCGTTTCAGAGCCCCGCCTTTTCTTTTCACTTTCTTATCTTTCAGAAATCGGATATGAAGAAAGCCAACAAGGTCGACGACCAACTAGCTTACCTCAACTTCCTCTTGGCCCAGCTTAATGCTGTGACCGGGGAGGGTGGTGAATTAAATCAGCTTCTAAAGACTCGTACCAAACAGAAGGATATACCGGCGGACCCTACCGATCCTACGGAGGTGCAGGGAGTCAATACAGACGTCTTGAAAAAGGAGGTCGATAGGCAGGTGAAGGAAGTAAGTATGCACCACTTAACCGAGTCGCAGAGAGAGGGAGAGAGTATAAACACTAAAAATGGTGGTTATTTTTATACTTTTATCCTAGGTCAGACAGCATTGATTCATGTTTAAGCTACAACATTGATTTCAGTTAAAGCCATCATACTGGGAGCAATGGCCGAACCTATATGTATATGGAAATATTGCAAATAAATGCATTAAAGATGCCTCTATTACTCAGCTCTGATGTAGCATCTTTGACGGGAAGCAAATAACTGTAAACTACCTGTATTTTGCAGATAGTGGAACAAAATGTTGCATAATTATGTTAAGGTGAATACAAATGTATGGCAAGAAACTTCATGCAAAAATAGGTGAACATCAGCTTGTTCAGCCCCCTAAAACTAATAAGCTCTAAACAGCGTGACAGAGGTCACGACCAGACGGTAACATCACAAACCACATAATGACCAAGTAAACTGTCGTGAACTTTCTAAAAATCCCGTCGGATAACCATACCCCTCACGAACCCGGTTGACCGATACAGATGGCTGCATCTGATACTGGCCTGAAAAACACAGAAAAATTGGTCTTAATGATGCGCTATCACTCTATATACACAGCTGAGAGCAGTTTTAGCGACCGTTTTATTTTAGCAGTTGAGAAAATTAGATGAGTATTTGTGCGAGTTGACCTTTGGTTAACCTTTGGCATACTGGATGCGTTTTACGTCTGTCAGACCACAGGTGTGGGCATTCGCCAGGGACCAAATACAACTGCCTATGTGGATATGCAGAATTAGGACTTTTGTGCACAAAAGAAAGTGGCAGTGGCCGGCTTGCGAAACGAAGTAAAAGCATTTAACTCGAACCTCGATTTCCAGAGTAGCAACTCCGCAGGTGCTCACAGTCCAGGGTGTTATCCATGTGTGAGAGACTTTCGAAAGAAAACAAGGGGGACTGAAGTTAGCAGTATCGATTGCAGCTACTATGCGAACAGCGGCGAGCTTTCTATCGTGGAGCTGCGAAGGAAATCGGAGCAGTTAGCTCGGTAGGATGGGCACACCTAACACGTCGGAATGGCATGTTTAATGGCGGGAGTCTCGGC
Source organism: Spirometra erinaceieuropaei (assembly GCA_902702965.1). Lineage (NCBI taxonomy): Eukaryota > Metazoa > Platyhelminthes > Cestoda > Diphyllobothriidea > Diphyllobothriidae > Spirometra > Spirometra erinaceieuropaei. The sequence goes on along the minus strand of CACRXP010000093.1, from coordinate 1,237,362 downwards.
CGTATGCATAACTGACCAAATAACCTCCCGGTTCACGTATTCTGGATGGTATTGGTGGTTTCTGCTTTGCATATTTTCTGGTTTCCTAGCCAGATGAGGTAAGTCATCTGGCTGTAAATTTTGTTGAAAAGATACTCCAAATCTTCGTCATACAACCCAGGTTGGCGTCGAGCTATTTAGCAAAACTCATAATACGCCAGCTCTCCGCATACACGTTGTTGAGGTGCTTGCCGTCTGGGATTTTCCGCAGCACACGGCATTCAACCGTAATGAGAAGGTCATATGATCCGTATGCCACAGTGTATGATGCCGTGAGCTCTCGAGTAAGCGTCTTTGTCTTCGTCGTCACATCCGCTCGATCCAGGAAGGACTCAACACTGACTGCATTAATGGGGTTGGACGTGATCCTGTTAAAAGAAGATTCAAGCGTCAAGAGTGGCATGTGAAGATACTCTCAGTGTCATCTTTTCGACCCTCGGTTCCTAACGAAAGAAGAGGAGCATAACCTTTTGCTCTTTTTGTGGTATAGTCTGTTGCAAACGTGCGCTCAAAAATCACGGTTTTAAGCAGAATAATAAGCGCGATACAAGTACTGACCAACAGCAGTAGTTCGCCCAAGTTATCTTAAAACCATCTGTGTTATGACGCTTTGCCAGCATAGTTACGGACCTTTGGCGAACTAGAGTAGATAGCTGCAGAAATAAGGCACATTACACGACCATTCAGAGTGCTGCGTTGCGTAGATCGTTTCATTTAACTGTATACGCAGATATGAAGCAAGAGCATCTGCCTCAAGGAAAACACATACCGTTAACCAGGGTCTCATGTCAATGTTGCGGTAAGTGCTGAACAGGTCAGATGCAGTAGTCTGCCCTGAGGCCTCCGCATTATCTGATGTGGCAGCAGACTATGCAACTTCGCCAGGCGACTGGGAAAATTGCTTTGAAGACGATTACCTAATGGACTTCGACAGCACAGAGGAAATACGGCACGCGAAGCCACGGTTTGAAAAACGAACCACGAGTGCAAGGGGTAATCGCGTGAGCCGTTACTTGCTCCACGCATTGTTCTCTGGTCCGGAATCGATCATTAGTGGAAACATCTTTCGCATAGCTAACTGAGTTTTTCGACGTCGACTACATAGGCTGGTCGTGAGAGAAAACCACAGGCCTTACAGAATCCAGACAAACAGGTTTTAAAAACTTCTACTATGATCTACGAAGACAATGCCTGAGAAACATCCTCCACGCATCCGCGAAGTTATTGTCCAATAGATACTTCTTTTCCGGTGTGCTGATTCCTGTACAGACAATGAAAACCTCTTTTGCATTTATTTATCGCACAAAACACGAGCCATAATATGTTTCCTTGTTAGATTCAGAGGGCTTTAAACCAGCCTGGCAACATTTTCAGAGGATTCAAATGCTTATGCTTCTGATTCTATTATTATTCCGTTCGTTGCTGTACTAGAAATTGCTGCAGATTATTGTTTGACGCTGGGAGGTTCATCTTCCATAACCTCCAGCTCATTAGAAGTAAAGTAAACGTCAATATAAACAACTAACAAGTCTGCCCATAAATAAAGGCGATCTACCTGGATTTCGGAACACTAAACCCCTACTGTATGAAACGGATGATATCTTTTGATTTTTTGGGAACGCAGCGATCAGGTCATAACAGGTTTTGGTCAGAGCTGGTAAATAAGTTCTGCCGGTGGAACTACGAAATTCACGCATCAATGGTCCTTGCGTGTATGAACCTAAGAGGGCACCTTAGTCGCTCTCTATCTCTCAGTCATGCAGGTATTTAATAAAAGCCTATTTCCCACAATCTGCATGAAATACTTACAACCCGTTTGCTGCCGTCGAATATTCCCCACTACAGATGAAAGTTCACATATCAGAAGCAGAAAAACGTATGCAAAGACTTTCCGAAGAGAAAGGAAAGCTGGCTGAAGAACTGGAGCAAGTAAACAAGGACTTTCTGGCTCTCAAGCAGAGCTCACAACTCGCAAAGCAGGTTGAAGCCGCCATGAAGAAGGATCCGGATCTCTACGATCGAGTTATTTCTGCTGCAAATCTCAGCGCCACTCACTATCAGGGACAAATGGACCGTCTGCGGGCTGATCTGGATGAGGCAAATCAAGTGGCAGAACGCATGCGAGAGTAAGCTTGAAAGCTGTTATCTTGTCTTCGGAACATAACACTTTTGGTTTTTTTGTCACATGAAATACTGTAGCAGTCTTATTATTCCATCACTTCCAGGAGGAAAAGTCGATGAAAGCAGTGACTGCTATTCACACTTTTCACATTGTAATAGTCACCAACAACTAAAAGACAGGGGAAAATTCTTAAATTATGTGTAAGCCTTTTGTGACATGAAGTGACCGCTGAGAGGGTAGTATTGCCGCAAAAGGCATAGACGAGAAAGTATTTTAGATGAGTCTAAGTGGATCCTAGGGATGTTGTCACAATAAACATGCCTTTGCAGTCGGTAGGCCAATCTAAATATTAGGCACAAAGTATGACTGTGCAACTTTTCGTTTCGTAACTCTGCCGAGGATTACCTGCGTAAAGGTTCTACTTCCGTAAGTCGAAGAAACGTTTTGAGTTGTCTTAAAAGTGCGTTATATTTAGATAAGCAACTTCACAAAGTGCAATTACGACGCATTATTTGGCAACTGGAAAAAATATAAAGCTTCGCAAAAATAAATATCCGTTTCCTAGACGCTGACTCCGACCGGTACTTTCTACCTTTGAGTAGCTGAGCTCTGCAAACCGGTTAATAATGCAGACTGTTTCGAAAGACGTAAGCTTACACATTAACGTGGTTCACCAATGCACTGGTCGTACAGAACATGAAAAAAGAAAATGTTCATGGGCAACCCCTCAAGATAACTTCGAATGTTTAGAAGGTTATCATGCTTAGGGCATTAAAAAATTCTAAAGTTTTAAAGCTTCTTTAAAAGCACGTAGTCAGGCTCTCTGTCTTGGAAGTCAGAATGTCAGTGAAGGCCAGTGACCCGCCATCCGAAGTCGCGGGGTCTTCTCGTGCATTACGGCTAAAATTGATTTGGTTCTGTTGGCCTAGCTCAGCAGCCAAAAAGCATCTAAATAGGAAGAGTTCAAAAAATTGCAAAATATAAGCAGTTGGACAGTTGTGGTTTGCTTGGACACCGTGCACCCAAAGGAATTAGCTTAACTAAAGTAATTAACTAAGGAGAATGGATGAGTTTACGTAACTTAAAACATTGGACTTTGGGTGTATAAGGGCCATCCGTTTTTTATGTTGTGTATTCTGAAGTTTGCTTTCCATTTGCACTGACCTCCTGCTTGGAGGATGATAGAGGTCAGAGCCTCAAGAAAGCAACGTTTATGTGGGTCAATGAAATGTAAAAATAGTTCCAGAGCATTCAGACCATTCCAAACTAGTCAAGACGAAGTATTTAGGTCGCCGCCCTAAAACACTTAGAACACCACGTTTCAGTCTGGGGAAGCAAAAAGGGACCAATTCTTTTTAGAAAAGAGCGTGGTAAGTACGGTTAGATAAGGTGCTATTAACTTCTAAACCTTGCACGTTTTGTATACTGATATGACGGAAAGATTGTTCTCCTCCATGACAGACAGAATATAGTGCTGAAACTGCAGATGGACAATGTTATGCTGGATGTTGAGGCCATGAAGAAGCGTTTAGCTGGCGACGGTAAGTCGGATCCGGTGGCAGCCGTGAAAGAAAAGGCAAAGAGTGACATAAAGCCACTTGAAGATAGCATTATGACCGATCTGCAGACATTGCACAACCTCCGGAAGATGTTCGTTGTTGATCTTCGTAACAGGATAAAAAAGGTAAACTTGGTCTGTTGTTTTTGTTTTTATTCTTAATCCTCATATCAGCCTACCAACTTTTCCTTCACATTGCAAAATTGTTTTTCCCGAGGGTCGACGCAATTCCTATGCTTGGACATTGATTAACTTCCCAGTTGTATCCCGCGACCAGAAAGCGAGACAAAATAAATTGTATTGAGGATTCCATCTAGGGGCACAAAAAACTGTCGAACTGCTCTGCCCCCCTTTGTCATCACACACCAGCTAATTTTGTGCGCCTCATTTCTGGCGGATATGCTTATAACAGCGTCGTGCAGAAGGAGCACGCGTTAGCTATTGCTGATCCGCATTTCTCATCTCATGGGTTTTACTTGACTTTAGGTAGACCGGCAGTTTACCTGAAGGGTTGCAGCTAGTCACGTAATTCAATTATTCTCCAAACTCGTTTTTGACTTCGATATCATCACTTTGCCTACTTGAAATAGGTCTGGCATTTGCGCAAAAGAACCGAGAGTTAGAATTTATGAAAGCCCATTACAAATGCAACGTTTTCTAAAAATTTTCTTTGACAAATTATTATCATGGAATATTTTCTCTTGAAATGAATTTCTAATAAACGAGGTATGATGCATGTACGATAAACTTCTGGAGTCTAATACGGTCCTCAGATACGTGTACAGATCAAAACCAGATTAAATCCAGGGGCACAAAACTCGAGATACGTAACTCATCGGGGATTAGTTTTCCATCGATCTGAATACAACGGTAACATGGTCGATTTTCCTCACCTTAAGACTTAGTTTTCTTGCTATTCATATTTCATGTTGCTGCCGGAACGCCTTAAAGCACCGTGCAAAAAGGAACGCAGATATTCACTAGTGAAATCAGTTTGGTGGACCGGTATATGCATAGGACTGAATATCTCCTACCGAAAGGTAACGGATCCGTTGCCTGTGTGTAGAGCCTTTAAATTAAGGCTCAATGACAAAATTTTTCGGGCTTGAGCTTTAAGTTTTGATGATGAATGCTAAACCAGAACCTGCCATTCTGGTTGTTGTTGCTTTTGTTAGTATTCCTGACAGCATGCTATATTGTTGGGAATGGATCAGGAAATCAAAGATATCGTTTGCGTCTACAGTGTTCCACACAAAGGTTTTACTGACTCATCTGTTGCGGGTGCATTCTGAAGTGGTTTGGTGCAAAACATTGAGACAACGCAATTAGGCACGCTCATGCCTTCAGGGCAGAACTTCGCGCTCCACTTTACGCGGCTCGGATTGGCGCAGACAGTTCACTCCAATTACGGGCTCGGAACTGCTGTATGGTCCAAGTAGCACGTGGATTACCGGCATCTGACTATACAGTCCCATGCAGAAATGGAGAAGGTGGTCCACTTTTCGCGATACTTAGATGAGATCACTTACAACTTGGAAAGTCCTCTCTCCCCTGGCTTGTCGTCGGAATCGGAGAGCGAAGACTCAGTAAATGAGTCACCACCATCTTCTCCAGAAAACCAGAACAGCCGGCACTCTGTACAGTCACAACGCAACAAAGTAACCTTGTTACTCTTTGACACGTTCAACTTATTTTACGTCCAGTCAGTTGTTAGGAACTCGAGGAGAGAGGAACACTCGGTGTTCTCTGTGAGCGCTGAAGAGCGAGACAGAAATCTGTGTAAGGCCTGTAGAGAAAGATCGACTCCACCTTCGTCTAACCATGTAAGCTTTCGCTTATCTGTTGAAGGCTCAAACGTTGTTTTAAGAAGATGCGCACTTCACGTGGGCAAGGCCGGAAAATATCGACGTCTTCATCGCGGAAGGTATGCAGAGACCTGCAATGGAAGGCATTTAAGTTTTTTGTAGTCGCGCCCTGACAGACACATTAAAACTGGAAAAAATGAAGTGGTTTTAAAGGAATCACGCAAAGTGTCCAGCAAAGGCAGACATAAACGTTCACGAAGCAGGTGCAATTGCAGAAATCTCTGAGGTTTGTGGATGACGCCTGCAATCTCCCTATACTTTCATGCTATATTTGGTCAGATGATCCTTATGTAAAAATTCAGAACGA
>CACRXP010000093.1:1201623-1227671 GCA_902702965.1 Spirometra erinaceieuropaei | reverse complement strand
GTCGCGCAATTAATTATATTAGAGGGAAGTGAACCCAGTTTTCAAAACGCTAGTGAGGTGTAGTTCTGCTTTTCTTGTTTGTGGGCACCTAGAACGAAGTCTTTATAGGAGAATGGCTTTGATAGTTGTCCGCCTTCTAAGAACATGAGGACTAGGGCGGAATTCGAGTTCTTTATGTCTAGCAATGTCATACTGGAGGTAATAACGAAGAAATTTCCAAACAACTTCAGTATTCTTTTCTGGACGATGCCAGATAGAACTAGCCGAGAATCTGGTATTTGCTTTCGACTAGAAGGAAGTAGGTAGGTGAGGTTGTGAGATTAATTACCGTATAGCACACGCCCAAGATATCTCAGCTACTGCAGAACCCCGCCTTATTGATGCGTTTATTTTCGGCCGCCTAAAAAGAATCATATTTGGTCAAGAAATAACTACATCATTTTTGTACATTTTTCAATTGATGTTCAATTTTTTTATAATTAAAATTTATTAAGTCAGGAACATGCAAAGAACATTTGTTCTTTCATTGCGTTTGTAGATTAGTAAGTCTTTTTCAAACTTCATAATAGAACAAATGATTATTCTTGGTTCTTGAAAATTAATACTTTTGAAAATCTTCGAGACCGTCAACTAGGTGCCCAAATAGCTCAATATCTGTATGTTTATTATTGCTCCTTGTGAAGTACACAGTATGAATCCGTATTAATTGCAAAATCAGGGAGTTGAATATAATATCTCCCTAACAGCTTAAACGAATGTAAAATGCTCATTCCGTAGAACGTGTGCAGATCGAGTTCGAAAATATGAGACTGCACAATTTCTGAAACAGGAAATTATCCTTCCCTCTAAAATAAAGCCTCAAGAGGGCGTAATGTGCTACCAAATGAGTATGGACGTATATATTTTTGGCATGTTTTGACAAAATATATTTGGATTTCTAAGAAAGTTGAAATCCAATAAATAAGACATTAAGTGAGTAGTCATTTTTTTATCGGATGTGATTTTGTCGGGCAGCCGAAAACAAGTGCATCCAAAAGCGGGGAACCTGAACCGACCAAAATATCTAAGGATTTTGCTGTAGGATAATCGGTTTTATAACCCCACCCTAGCACTCCTTTCCGATTCGAAGCACAGTTGCGAATTCCGACCAAAACCTTTCAATGTTTGCCGCCTACTATAGCAACTTACGCCTTTTTTAAATGTTATACTTGAAGGAAAGGCATCTTCCGGTTTAAAACTGTTTACATTAATGCGACTTGTAGCATCGTGACGTGATACAGCACCGTATGTCTGCATTTATTTATGTTGCTTGGAGAATATACAACGTGATGCACATCCATTGCAAAAGTTTATAAACCCTTTAGCTCGTCTTGTTAATAACATGCGGAAATGTATGTTTTTCTTTATAAGATAATATACAGTTTGCAGGCTTAAACCCTGAATGTTAGTGCAACAGCTGCTCCAAGGCAAAATTAGTTGGGAACCAAAAAAGGCTTTTATTAAGACCTAAAGGTTCTTCCTCTTCAAATATAAACTTTAAGTAAGACCTAATCTACTACCCAATGAGTACAAGAGGGAGTAGTTTTGTACAAATTTTCCATAAAATATATCTGAATTTATGAGGACGTCAAAAACTCATGGTGAAAGGCGTACGGCTCAAGTAATGATAGCATAGTTGTTTCAGGAGTCCGATAAGAAGCACGTTCAAAAGGCAGCATCCTAGCATGACTGAAATATTTGCATATTATGCTTCAAGATAAGTAATATTACACCCCAACTCAAGAAATCGCTTCAAATTGGAAACACGCCTTACAATGTCGACTAACATCTCAAAGGAAAGGAAATTTATTTTATACTCGTCGCCTTCTTCAGCGACTTCAGGCCGTATTACTCAAGACGGAATTGGCCTGGATGATCGTTATCAGGCAAATATAGTCGAAAGATTCGTGTCCTTATTCGACTGATATGTGTAGTTCGACGTTTCCAATTGCAACTGGCTTACAGACGCCTTCGAGTGCCTAAACTATTCTTACAAGCACATCAGTTTGGACAACAAATTCGTCACTATTTTGTTATCTTTTCACCAAGTAAACTTCAGATATTTTATGTTGTGCACTCTTGTGATCGAATTCACGTTAGTGATGAGAGATGTCTGTTTCTTTGATTTGCAGTTCGAAGACGAATTGGAATCTTTTAATACTCAGATTGATAGGATGGACCTTTCACTCTCAACATTAAATTTCGTGGGTTATCATGAAATTAGTCCAACAGGTTGATGTTGTCATCATGCTCGATATCGGTTAGCTGCCGCCATGGTGCGGATTCGACACCATATACTTCATGTAAAGACCTTCTGAAAATCAAATCAGTGGCGTAGATAAGTTAGATAGACGACGGGAGTTAGTCACATTGAACGCCAGAGTGGATTTCGAATTTCAAGCGGAGTTTATTTTGAATAAGAATGCCGTTAATGACGAAGAGTTACTCAGCCCCGGTCACAACGACCACCTCAGTCGACAACGCCTAGCTCCGATATCCGCCATTGAGACTTTCAGTGGGTAGGAACGGATGTCCAAGTTAAATTAACAAAGAAAGCAACCGTTGGTTGCTGGCAGCTTTGCCAGAAATTGATAATATTCCCTTCATGGAAGTCTTGTCGACGCATCCACACGTAGCCGGGAACTCGACTTGGGTAGACTTCGAGTCACGTCCACGCTTAAAAAGCATGAGGCGGACAATAGGATAAATACCCGCAGCAATGCCAACAAGGCTTACGCCCTTGCAGTCATTTTACTCCAACTAATTTGCCATCTTGAAGACAGGCACAAAAATGGCAGATTTTTGGTCGCCATGGATGACCCCCTCTCTCCATGCTTATTCAGGCATCTCATGGGGTCGTTACGCCAGATATTTTTAACAGCATCTGTTAGGCTTTGTATTTATTTAGTCTCTGCAGGACAGCCTGCGGCTGTCAACCCTCAATGAAGTACTGACAGTCTATTCCGAAATAGGGGGTCACCCGACACTATACGGACCGCGAGAGGACAAAAGGCCACTATTGAGAAGAGCAAGGCAATGATGGCTTAGTCTTCAAGTTAAGAATAGACTCGGCCTTTGCTGAGGTGTGATCAGTTAGGCTGCTAGTCCCTTCGCGAAGGCAATAGCATTACTTTGGAAAAAAATGTGATAGAGGTTTCTAGTACTGTCGACGGTTGAAGAACTCTCCGTTGAGGCTGACACTTTACCCTAGCAGTTTATGTTCTATCTAGCTGGCTTTACAGTAATTTACATGATTGAGTAGAGAAATGTTCGGTGCGGAGCATAGTTCGAACCACGCGGGAAGATAACCCTGGGCTGGTCTTTCACTGCGGAGTCCTTTGGCGGTTCCAAAAATTTTATCAGCTGTTTTTTGAATTAGGACATCATCGATTACCATTTGCGGCTGCTTTCTTTTATCCGACTGCAGAGCGAGATTGGACTTCTTTTTCATAGTCTCAAATAAGTTGGGTTGCCGCAGTTTTAAGGTATTAATGCTTCTGACATTCGGGGCTTGTTCACTAGTAAGAGTTTCGAAACCGAAATCGGATGGATAATCTTCTCTGTAAAAAGTGTGGGGCCTACTCATGATCTGTAAGGACGGTGAAATAGTTATCTATATCTTTGCTTTTAAACTGATATAGTTCATTAAGCGAATGTCTTCTGCGACTCAAGAATATGCTCCAGGGCACAGCAGGCAAGCATGTTCCCTGTTTTAACTACTTCAGTACACATCCAGAGTAAAAGTTCATGACATAAGAGGAGGGCAGTTAACCTAATGTCCCCAGTTATTTAAATTTACTATAGAGGTATGTTTGACTGACGATGACTGATAGACCACACCTCTCATGTCCTTGTCGGCCCCCCACTTGCGTTTATTACCATCTACACCGCCATACGCCTACTTAGCTACTGGCAGGCGGCTTCTGTCAATATGAAGACTGTGCAGCATTCTAGGTACATGGGTAAATTACAAAGAAATCGCAATTGAAAATATAAAAACTGCTGGGTAAGTAGATCTGACATAAATATAACAGCTCTGGCCTGACGGTGGAATCCCCCATCTCGCGAGTGAAGTTTCTCAAATGGAAATAAAAGTTGCACAGGGACTTTAAATCTCACCCTTAATTTCCCTGTTTGTCTGAAGTTTTGCGGTTGTTTGTGCAATCACATGCGCATCATTTAACTGTCTTTCAAAAGGCCATTACAGATGCGCGCGTCCTTATCTCCCTGTTATGATTCGTTTGTGTGTGAGAGAGGGAGAAAAAAGTTCAAGTTATTTGACGCAGTGGGGAGGTTTCGTCATAAGGTGCTGTCTGGATTGGGTGTAATGCGATTTCTTCGTTTTTCGGACACAAGGTGTCCAGATAAATATGTCGAAAAACAATTTAAACGGTTGTTCGAAGAACATGCTGTAACAAAATTTGAATTTGGCCGCCTGCGATCAGAAAGTCGCCATCGAATCTAGATCGCGTGCCGCGAGCTGTGGACTAAGCAGTATAACATAAGGAAAGGGCGACATGTTTTTATTTTTGTGATCCATTTGAACGGTATATCAGAAAATTTGGGGTTGGCGAGCCAATGAAAATTTTTTGTCACGTCTCTTGGTTATGGCAAAATCACAAGTGAGAAGACGATCTAGAAGAATTAGAGAGGAACAGTGGGCATTGGTCGTTGTAATACGAATTATGTTTCTCACATACTCCAAGGTCAAACTTCAAATCAGGTTTAGAAAGAGAAGCAGACAGGGGTTTCCAGTGTGCAGACAATGCAGTATTTATGGGATACAGTGCCAACTCAACCACATGCCTATTAAAATTAAAGGTCCTCGCATTCATCACCGACGTTTTTACTTGGTGCGGCATATTGCCTAATCATCCGCCTGCGTGTCGTGAACTTCCGAAAGTTACTCATCAGTGTTGGTGATTCGTGTGATGATAACTCGGTAGTGTGGCTCATCAGTATTGTCAATGGAGGTAGTCCACACCTGTGCCTTGCCTTTGTGAATAATTACTCAACATATTTAAAGTCAAATGTTTGTAAGATGCTGACCAAAGAACCACGAATAAAACAGCCCGTGGTTCACCTTACGATCATCTATCGAGAGGATGCGATCTGCAGGGTGTAGCCGAATTCCATATTTTCAGTCGCGACTCCGTGTGACATCATTTCTCCACATTGCTGAAGATTGTTTGGTTATCCATGTCTGAATTGTCCTTCTACATTTTCGACGTAGCTACCTTTTCCTGCAATTACATCAGATATTTAAACGTCTCCATATATTGTTCATCGTGGTACCAAGCTTTTCGCACTCATCAGGGGCGCCTGATAGTCATTCACAGATTGGAGGCATCCTGTAGAATTTGCATTCCTATGCGTCCACCGCCATCTCCGTTCATGGATTTAAATGTTAATTGGAAACTTCAGGCGAGGAAAATTCGTGTTTCAGTGACCGAGTCTACTTGTTTTTAATGATGGCATTCTGCACCAGGTAGCGGCGCTAAAATTCAGTTTAATATTCTCCAGAAACAGGAAACCACAACCTCCGCAACCAACCTACACTTATGATACTGCATATGCGTACGGTTGACTTTATCACATCTGTTGAATATATGTAAAAATATAAACCTAAAAAGGGACAAGTAGATTAAATACGATATCAGTACTGGACCAATTCTTGGTCTCGTATTGTCGGTGAGTTCTATCAGTATGCCTTTGGCGATTTAAGGTGTTGTCGGCCCTAAAATGGTCCAAAATTAAATAACACTAAATATGCATTTGGGAATGCAGTTTACTTTTACTCTCTTGACTACTCACCATGTCCTTCGGGGAAAACAATGGGGTGGTCAATCACTGCCTACACAAAAGATGCACTGTCTTTTAAAGCAAAGAGAGCATTAAGCTTATTAATCATTTTTTGATTTGGTGCCGATCATTGTGAGCAAATGCGAGCAAGTCTAACACAATGCTGAAGCGCCAGATAAATAAATACACTTTTTTCCGAATGTGAGGAGTTTTCTCCATCTTCGAAGGTGGCTTTTAGGGTATAAAACTACACTTTTCTAGGCGAAAACCGTCCTGGCTTGGAATTTTTGGCCAAAGAAACTTTTATTATCTAATATGAAGGCATTATATCACCCTGAATTTTCGCCTTTATTCAGCTACACAAATGAACTTTTAGGAATTACAGCTGAAAGCAAGAAAGCTAACGTTTTGGCCATTTGACATCTCATTTTTTATGTGCTCAAAGAATGTCCGTGTTATTTGAAGACGCAATGCATGACAATGGCAGATTTCTTTGATACACAAGTGTAATAATAGAACACTGAATTCCTCATCATCTAATGGGGTCCCAAATACTTTTTATTGTCAGGAAAACGGATAGGATTTGTGTCCGCTAAACACCCTAATACTTTCTTCGGCACTGAGTAGTTACCTACGTATGTATATCGTCCTTGTAGTTTTCATCGAAGCAGTCGGGGGATTTCCTTGCTGAACATGATGAAGATGAAGACACAAGTGAAGGAACACTTCAGCAAAGAGAGAAAATCGAGTTCCTAAACAACACTCTGCGTGAGCTCACCAGCACCAACAAAAGTCTCCAGAGAGACAATGCCGACCTAAAATGTGAACTGCCCAGGGTACACAAGCGGATTCTAAATCTGTTGTTTGTATTTTCTTGCATAACTTAATTTCAGATGCGTCTGGAAGACCGAAATTCTTTCAGAATCCTTTGAATATTCACCCCTACAAACTAAAGTTTAAACACGAATCCTCCTACCCGTTATTTTGTCTTCTAATAGGCATAGCATATAATGGTAAGATAAAAGCCCAACGCTCGATTCGACCCTGGTGTTTAAGCTCACAAAAAGAAACTTGTTGGGGTTAAATTTTCAGAATATCCCATGCATATTCTACAGCATCTTATGTTGCAATAAGAGAATTCTTGTCACGCCGATTTTTAAGAATCTCGAAGATCTGCACATCTCCCGCCTTGGATACGCCTCTGAATGTGTCAGTTTACTGACGGCCTGCCAAAAAGTTGGTACGGGGCGTGATGGTCTCATATCAGTTGCCGTAAATTTTGCAGATACAGGTCTGAAATTCGTTAACAGTTACGTAAAGCAAAATCAGGTGGAAAATGAGAGACAAAGGGCGTCTGAACCGAACTCTGAAATAACAGCATTTGCCAGTTTGTAGTCAGATATTCTAATCGATGTCACTTGAACTGCCAGTTTAAATCTCATAAGTATCGCCCTCTTTTTGCCTATTGCCCTGAATGGTGTCCACTTTCCAGGGAATTTTTTAGGTTGGGTACATGGTGTTAAAAGAAATAAGTTTAAAAAAAGAAGAAGATACGAGCACTGGAATAAGGAGTTTGTTGGTCTGACGTTTCGGATTCTCACTCGAACCCATCATCAGCGGCAGTTGCAGATAAGTTTCCATATTCGGCTTTCGCCTGGTAATATCGGAGGAATGAAAATAAAACCATTTGTATAACCAGTCATGCAACGATATCTCGTTTTGCATAAAATACTACAGTACCAAAACGAATATATTTTACTCGGGCAGAAAACATTCTCGCATTATGATGTGTGGCAGTTAATTGTACACAAAGCTTTAGGAAATGAACAAGTTGAACTCAACATAGTTAAGTATCAACCGCTTACATGGGCTAGCAAACTTTTTCTCTCCCTAAAAGTCGATCAAAGTTTGGTTTCAAAATGTTGTCTCTCATTCCACCCTATGAATTATCAAATCTTAAATGTAAAAATTATCTTGATCGCATCCAAAATGCGTAAACATTGCAATAGTTAGAGCAAAAGGCCGTTTCTGCGCTAACAATGAAAATGTTTATTTCACTCGAAACTTGCAAATGACATACGAAAAGCGGTACCAATTTAAAAAAACCAAAAACACCACAAAAACATTTTTGCGATGAAACAAATCTTCAAGTGTGTGTTAATTTCTTGCAGCGTTGTTTTTTTCTAAAGAGTGGGAATTATGTTGGAATGTCTTGCATTCGTTCGCGAAAAGGACGATTTTTTTAATACTTGTATTCCAATCTCTAGAAACATCTTTTTTTTATTCTTATTAGATTGGAACTTAGTTCACTTGATAGCTTGCCTTGGTCCAAACGGCAATCCGCAAGACGTAATGTAACACATGCTCATTTTTATTCTAGCGTGATCTAGTTCAGTCTTAACCCAGTTTTTCTAGAAGCATGCTAACACTAGGGAATCGACTAATTCTTAATCAAATGAAAAGTCTACAGTACAAATATTGAAGGGGGGTTCGTAATTTTTCATTGCTTATTTTCGCAAATTTTGTCCAAAAAGTTATTATTCGCCTTGCAACGTATGAGAGATAATAGCAGACTTTGGCCCTTTAATCACATTCCGAGTTTGTCTTAATATCCGAACGACTTAAATTTGCAATCTTAAGCTATCGACAGAATCTTTTGCCCAAATCAAACGCTTGACAAATCCTTGAAGAAAAGCACAAAACTGAATGAAACAAGTAAACAAAACTGCCGGAAATGACTCTGTTCAACCAACCTGTCAGTAGAGCGATCCTTTGTTGCGATTTCCATTTCGTACAGTTCTTGTCAAGAAAATGGGAAAGTAATATATGGGAATTTCGAGGTCTCGAAACACACTGTCTTTGACTTTCTTAGGGAGGCAAAGCCGGTTACGTTGTCCTGGTCCAAGTGTAGGAGCAATGTGGACATTGAAATTGAAGTAATCCGAAAGGGGACGCTGAAATAATTAGTGAGGAAAGTAGCTGAGGCTGGAACGGGAAAGGCAACCTAATGACAAATCTGCCGAGAACTTGAAGGAAACCTAGAATTTCCGCAAAAGACCTGGCTGACAGGACATGAGGGCAAGTAATACCCCAAATCTACCGGTAAACCCAACCGTTATCTCAAAAGTAAACTTAGTCCTCAACGCAATTATAAACCTAACGCTAACCCTAGACTCAACAGTAAAACTAAGTCCAAGCCTACCACAAACCCTTGCCCTAAGTCTAAGTCTGGGCTTAAACCTGATTCAAACACTAACGCTAACTTAAACCGCAACCCAAGCGGTAACCCTGACCTGACATTAACCCTAGCCTTAAACTTAACTTAAACTTAAACTAACTTAAATGAACTTAACATCAAAGTAAACTTTAACCGCCATCTAAACCCTAAATCTAGCCGCAACCCTTAAACTTAACACAAACCCTCACTCTCAACTCAATTCTCAGCCAGACACTAATCAAAACCCTAAAACTAACCCTACCTCTAAACCGTAATACCAGATTGCTCCTTTCCGTTATAGCTTTGGATGCATTCTAACTAACGATTTTAGCATTCTCCTTCGGCTTTATTTACTCGCAAAGCCCTCATTGGGCTTGCACTTAAGACCAGGGCAGTTAACCGTCCCCTATTTTTTTAATTTTTTTAAGTTTTGAAAGTTTTACGTGAGTAATGAATTTCAAAAAATGGGTCAGTTTTCAAGCTATTAGCGGCATGTAGGATAAACACGCTCGCCTTTTTAGTATTGCTCCTCAGCAGAGCGGGAGGTTTATGTTTCCATTCTCGCATACGTGTGGGTCTAACTTGGACGCCTTTTAAACCTGATATGAATTTATACTTCGTCCCCAAAATCAGTAACGAGGGGATAAGTGCGCTTAACTATTCAAGAGATTTATTGTTGGAGCTGTTGATGTGTTGGCAAGCATTTTATTCATTTAACATACAATTTACCTCATGTTCTTCTCTATTAAAAATTCCTCCCCAGGTTCTAGCATAGATAGACATTAACCCGCTAACATGTATTAAAGATTACCTTCCTACTAATTAATTCTTAAAACTCAGTCTTACCTGCGGAAGTTTACTTTACAAACTGTCCATCGGTTCGATGGAATTTCGCTCTTAGGAAGGGAATTAGAACAATTATTACTGAATCTGGCGTATAAGACCCCCCAACTGTAGACTAGGCCCCTCGTTTTTCTAAACAGGTAAAGCCCCATGGATTCTTTCCTGTGGCCTCTGATGCCATAATATTTACTTGGATTCACTATCTGAAACCTGGTTTTTAGTGAATAAACTCTTGTCTCTCAGTTAGAAAAACGTCTAAATGCCACGTTTGACCGAATCCATGAATTGGAAGACGCACTTCGAGAGTTCAGGGAGAAGGCCGTCTTGGAGAAGCAGAGATATAAGACGGAAGTTGACCGTCTGAAGGAGAACATGCTAGGTGGGACCAAGAGAGGAGTCAACATCGGTAAGTAATCGTTGTTCTGAATAAACATACATCCATTGGACATAACAGCAGATCCTACTTACTTAATGGTTTGATGCATTCAGTTTTCGTTTTACGGCAAAACAATGTCTAAAAAGCAAGAGCTTACTCCTTACGACATGAAAATTCGTTTCAGTTTTCATTTAAGGTCTTTTAAGCGCCTAGTTTTTGGATAAGGGGTAATAGACAGTGACGTTTTAAAAAACTGGAAATTCATAATAACGTAAGTGAGTTCGAAATGACGTCCCCTTATAGCAAAAAATCAGTCTTGACAGCTAAATAATAATTTGTGCTAATTTCATCCAGACAGACATCCCAATCCTTTTGTATATGAAGTTCTTTTATTTTTAAATAGGTTAAAATGCTTCAGATTACGCTCTGATATACGGTCTGAGTCGATAAGCTGCCATGTACACATAGAGGTTGTTGACTAGCATGTCAAATTTGAGCATATTTTTGGTGGTTTATCATTTGGATTCCAAATTTAAGACAATAAGACCCAAGAGTTGAATAGGAGTACGTGTATTCCAGGTGAATAGAACTCTACTTACTTAACAGTTGGACCGTCGGCATGCGCTCATCCACATGATGAAGTCGGCTTAACCTGATTGCGGGCATGTTTTATAGGCTTCATTAACTATTTTCTGCACACATAAAGGTAACACTGAATTATAATTAGGGTGTACGGCGTGCGCCGGTGAGGTAAGGAACTCTCTAACGTACTTCAGGCATGCTGAATGATGGTGCTGCTGAAACTATAGTTGAGCAGCTAGGAAGCTGAGAAGTGTCCGTTTGTCTTATAAGTTCCAATTCCAGTGATCTAAAGTTTGCTTACTGTTTTTCGTTTCAGCTAAGCCCATCCGAGTTGGCGCAGCGAAATAGAAGGCATCAAGATGGCTCTCAAACCTATAGTTTAGGGACTTTCTGCTTGCGTCATATTACGATGGCTACTATGGAGGTGACCATTATTAACCCCAAAACTTCATGTCAAAATAAAACGGCTTTGCACCTCTTTCTTCATTTCTGTTTAAGTCAATGTTCCTTGGAAATACTGAAATGGATATGTCGGTAGTACCTGTGGGGTCGTACTTACCCTTCATCCGACCACTTATATATGCTTGCCGCGTGAACCGTCTAGTTTTTGATGTTATGGTGAAATCTGAAATCTAAACGGCCTATTTTCAGAGCATTGGTAGTTCTTGTGAATGTTACTCATGTACTTCCCGTAAAGTGGCATTTAGTTAAAGAAAGAGGCCCGGGTCAATTGACTTTTCCGACTTTTGTCTCTTCTAGAGGTTCATGAAAGGGAATACCGAACATCAGAATAATTTTAACACTGATGGAATTTCCTTCCTGGGATCCTAAAATTTTAAGTTGTGTCGTTACTGACAAATTCCTAATATCCATGTCACGATGGCACACCAGTAGACTGCTAAATATGTAGAAAAGCATACTCATGGCACAGGCCTGAGTACCAGTGGTGTTCATGAATAGGCATATAATTAACGCAACTTTAACTACCGACAACTATTTTGACGAGTTATCCATATAACCGATCTCCTTGCCCGTTCCTTAGTGCTCACTTCGGTGGCAGCGGGGAAAACAAGAAGCAAAAGAAGCTTATATAAAAACAGGATAAAATTACTTGACTAAGTATTACCGGTGCAGGAGTTCGAGTGGTTTATCACCGCCCTGCCGTGGTGGACTCCATAACGATGGCAGATGGCTAGCATACATCATGGAAACTCGCAATCGAGGAAGTATCTGGAGTTACTGGGATCTAAATACTGTTATAAAAGTATTTCTTGGCTGTTGTGCGAAGGTTTTATAACACTGACAGTTTGAATATGTAATTCATAGATAAAGACGCTAACTGAAAGACGTTTCTTCGATATTCAGGATTTGTGAGCATGCTTTTAGAAAAGAAACCGCTTTCTACTTGTATTACGGTTTTTTGAAGAGACACCAAGTCGTTGTATTAGGTTATACAGCTAGTATATAGAAACAGCATGACAAAATATCAAAAAAAACGCGAATGAACCTTACAAGGAACCATTGGGTATTGATATAATTAAAAGTAAAGATTATGAGTTGAACGACCTAGCCTAGATACATACTGGACTTTGGAGGCTACAACAAATACGCGGAATATATAATTTGCTTGCTGCTTCAGATTTAAAGAGGTGCATTATTTAAAACGCAGATGACAGAATCATTGAATGAACAATGTATACACATATTCACATCCAATAAGCCCGATGTCTGAACTGAAAATGTAGGTTAGCCGTAACCAAAACTTCGTTCACTAATACTCTTACTTCAGGCACTGAATCACTATCAGAGAAGGAAATCAATCATTCTAGGGACGCAACTCTATTCACGGTTTAAAATCCCTGTGTGCGGATAGCAAAACTCGATGACATCTCTTATCAAAATAAAACCGTCTACGTCAAACATAATTTTCTTTGGAATAAGTGAAACGTCTCCAAACTGGCCAAGTCTATAATCGTTAGACCTCATAAACAAACGAGATCGCAGACTTTTGCTTGAAATGTCATCTAAATAAACCGCATCGTTATTGAATGATTTAAACTAAATTTGTCCCGAGCATTCCGCCAAAGGGGAATTTAGTGGGACACAGTTACTCTCCGTAAACACTTGAAACACTGCTAAGCAAGCTACTAATTATAAGTTTTTTATAACACTTCAGCGTCCATTTAAATATCATCGTATCTATCTGTTTAATAACGCTACCCTAGACGAAAATGCAGTGACAGACTTAGTTCAAAATAAGTCGAAAATTGGACAACTTTTTAGAAACAGTCTAGCAAGAACGGAATTTGAATAAGACGTGATAAGCTATCAGCTATATAAAAGAAAGAATATTGTTACGCATGTTTATACAGAACATATTCGAATTTAAAAGGGCATCTAAAATTAATGGGAAAAGTGAATACCAATTAGTAGCTATTTTTACCGAGTGCGATCTTTATAGGTGACCGGAAAGAATGATATGCAAAAGCCAACATCACGATGTGTCTAAAATACTACGAGATTATGTCACAATATAATCATTCTCTCAACCCTACTTAAGTTATCTCTAATCAAAAATGCATTCCAGAATTTCGGTTAACATTTCATGAAGTAGGCCAGTTATTATACCTGTTAACTGTTAAATTTCTAATAAACTGAAAAAGTGACTTCAAAAAACTACGAAAGTACATCGACGCCGCCTACTTGGAAGCGTAATTTTAGAAAATGGAGAAACGATTAGTTAATCTAAAAAGTATTCTCTAAAGGGACAGATGTGACGCGTGTATCGAGTTCCGGTCGCAACCACCCAATCGCCTGCGAGCATTTTTGCGTTGTTCTAGTTGCACTCCAGTACGCAACGCAAGAAACGATAAACCAGGTTTCGGAGTTGCGATATTTCAACGTGTACCCATAAGAAATGAAAGCCCACACATCTCAGTCATCTGATACACGTATAAACAAAAAGAGAGACGAAGTGACCTCGGATCCAGATCCCAACATCAGATACCGCACATTACGGATGTACTGAAGGTCATGGTAAACCTTCTAACGTCACAAATAATTGTGGGTTAGTTACGGCATCCAACTGAAAACCGATGCGGTTTTCGTATCTTTTGTATGAATTTTTTCGCTTGGTCACGACCAACAAAACAATAAACTGTTCTATAATATTAAAATTCTCGTAGCAATATTAAGAAGACGAAGTGGCGAGCAAACGTTACTTTTGATGACTTTTCTCCAGACTGGTACAGTTATATGTGAACGGGACCTTATAACTCACATGACCGCGCCATCCTTGCGCATGCAGTGGATTCAGGACATCGTGTGGACACCGCTGAAACATTTCATGTGATTTATAAGATTCCATCGAACTACCCTAAGCGACTGGGCCAGCGCCTGTTATCAACAGCAGAACCGGCCGCCATCAGGTTACGAAAACCGACCCTATGCGCCCAGAAGAACCTCGTTCAGGCTCTGTGCTTACCGTGGTCAAAGGTTGACTAACCACACAACTTTCTGCACCATTCCGCTCTTGCCTAGCCCGTATTTTAAAACTAACTTTTGTCGATTTTTCGATCACTGTATCCCGTACAAGCTTGAAGAGATGTCATCGAAAGCAACGTTTGCTCGCCACTTTGTCTTCTGAAAACAAGAAACCCAAACGGCGGCCTATACATAGTGCGGATTTAAATGCCATTGATCAGTTTTGGCTAAATCGGTTTTCAAATTATCTGTAGGTACACCACAATCCGAAGTGGTCCACGGACCTTTGAGATAGGAACAGCAGAGCCCGTGATCCACCAGAACGTTCTTTGTGTAAGGGACCTGACGATACGGCTGGGTGGGCAGTCCATTTAAGGAATAACTAGTGTGGACAATGCAAAAACTTTCATATGTCCGTGTTATCTAGGCCGCTGGCCGTTTGCTGAACTAAATCTAAAAATTTCCTTACCTGGCTCTATTAAGAGTAGAAAAGCAAAAGTGCAGAATTTTCTTCGCAGTAAGGTTTCCCCAAACGCATTCATTTTCAAAATTAAAAACAATAACAATTTAGGGCAGGCTAAAATTGTTTTACAAAGATGAACTGCGGTAATTAACTTGCTCCTCTTGGACAGTATTTAGGAGGAATTCATAACGAAAGGCATGTAACTGACCCCTTACATGTCTTAGTCGGCTGCAACGTTACAGGTGCCGTTCTCAAAAACCGGTTCTCTGCCTTTAGAACAGTCATAGGATATCTACTGTAGTAAAGGAGAATGGGTACTAAAGAAGAAGTAACCTATTCAACACATACATCGGCCTTGCGTCAGCCTTTGGTGTAATGTAGAGAAGTTAACTTTGACGATTAATTTAAACAATTGGATGCCAGGATAAACCTCTGGCAACTGAAGAGACATGCAAGCCCATTCTATGGATGGTAGTCCGTCTATGAATGTTTTCGTCACCATGAACTGAACTAAGCAAGGTGAAACGCTCCTCACAGTTTCGTCCCGTGACTTATATTCCTGACTGATATCTGATTAGAATTCAGACTATCGCAGTGGTGATTTGACGTAACCCACGAAACCTTTCCCGACAAAAGAATTGCGACCTGAACTCACTGTCGGTGTTCATTTATAGGCAGGAATGAACGCCTCGGACAGCCCAGGCGGCGTTGTATTGTTGGCAACCAAAACAGTCGACCCATCAATAAAAGAGCCGTTATATAATTATAGTGTATAAAGTACATCTGAGGATGCAGTCTAAATTGCGGACGATACCTAGAAATATAATGCACCTTGTTTCCATCCCATTATCAAATTTACGGCCGTGTGCGAAATGATCCGTGCGTTAACTTTAACGACCGTCTTGATTTACAAGCAAAGCCGGGGACAACACCTGCCTGATTCCCAGTCGAACCCATCTGATAATTTTTCGTTAAATTAAAGAGTTAGTTCACTAGGATGTTCAACTGTACAGACACCCATCTATGAGACTCGAAAAGTATTAATTAAAGAGGGCTTAGACGTGCTTGTGATAGTCCTGTATAAAAGCAGCAAGATTGAGTAAAAAGCTTTCCCAAGCAATCAAAAACTTCTGAAAAAAGTGCGGGTTTAAGACACTATTTATAATACGGTCCTTTTTACCAAGTCTATCACATATAAAAACAAGGTCGCAAAACATATACATCTGTTTTCCTAACCTATAATCCGCCGTCTTGGTAAAGATTTACCAGATCTAAAATGAGTCCTTGTCTGCTAGCAGAACGCCGCTGCAATGACTAGGCTAAACCCGGTTGGAAGGGACCATGGCTCAGCACGAAGGTTTTCAGTACAGCTGATTGTTAATACTGCAAGCCTCTTTGCGGGAGTGCTTCTTACGCAGAAACGATCGTGGGAGCACACCATATTCCGTTATTTGCTTTCAGGAGCTGGGCTAAGCTGGATCATTAGTTGAAATCTCAACTATTGGCCAGGCCGTTTGCACGGGGACACGTGCTAGCAGTGTTAGATTCAATCCAACAATCTGTCTTTTGGTGCACGACATACGGTTGCAATTTCCTATGGAGACAGTTTGTGCAAACCCAATACTGCTGCACATTTGATGGACCTACATATGATGTTGCATCGCATTTCAGTTGAGCACAAATTGTGATAGAGAGTTTGAATTCATTTTTGGAACAGCTTCAGGTAGTTTGCCTGAGAGTTCGCAGGCACTAGGCATATTCACGTTATTTGCAAAATCAGAAAATTTGTCTTCTCTTTCAAAAATGAAGCGCTACCGGGTAATAGAGTGGTAGTAGAGTGCAAAAGAGTGGGAAACTATGGCAGTTTACGGTGTGTCAGCTTCTTTCAGCAATAAGCTACTGGACCTCACACTCGATCTCCCTCTGGCGCAACATGTGAAGATACCAACAAGATTTTGAGAGAACAAGAGGGCGAATTGTCTAAACCTAGTTTTCACTAAAGACTTCTCTAATATCGACGAAATGTATTCCAGTGCACCTCTCGGGAAAAGTGACCATACTACGCTACTACAGGATTACTCGCTCTTCTCCGAACGCCAGAACCGAACAGACGGCCAACCTACCATATGGAAGGTGGATTTCAACACGATAAAGAACGAATTGATATCCATGAATTGGTACCACTTCCTCAGGGGCGATCTGGAGGACGACTGGAGATCTTTTAAGACGATTTCACTCGATCTGATTAGGCGCTGTTGTCCATTTAAAGTACAAAAAACAACGAGTCGACCTGCTTGGTTAACTAGGAACCTAAATAGGCAGCAACAGAAGGAAAACAAAAGATGGAAAATATAAAGGGAAACTGCGTCACCAGAGCATTTCGAAGAATTTCGTCGTCAGCGAAATGCAGTAAAAAATATATCCGTCAGACACGGAAGGAGTATGATTGCAAAATTATCAGAGAGGTTAAACAGAAACCCAGACTTTTATTTCACTATCTTAATAGTAGACTGAAAAATAAGGACCCGGTCACAGTGCTGAAGGATGATAATTGTGTAGAAATCATTGAGAACAGCGGGAAAGCCCAGCACTTAAGACAGTATTTAGCTTCGATTTTTATCAAAGAAACAGAGTTTCGTAGTCGCAGTGCCAGCAATGCTGGTAAGACCGCTGGTCCCGTGCTTGACTCCATACTGTTCCCGAAAGCTGTCGTGGAAAGGGAACTGAAAAATCTCAAGAAAGCAAAGTCCTTGGGTCCGGACAATATACCCGCCAAATTCTTGAAAGAACTGGCGAATGAACTCTCCAAACCACTGGCACACATCTTTCGCTCGTCATTCGAATTAGGAGGCTGCCATCGGAATGGAAGACGGCAAATATCTTTCCGATATACAAGAGCGGGGCTCGCACTAATGCCAACAATCACCGGCCTGTTAGTCTAACCTGTATCTGCTGCAAAATAATGGAGGTCATAATTAAGGAAGCAACAATGAAGTTCCTGGAGCAGGGCCACTTACTCTCAGGCCTGCAGCACGGCTTCAGACAGGACCGTTCGTGCCTTTCCAGTTTATTGCTCTCGACGGAGCAGTGGACTCGCGCACTGGACGAGGATGGTAATGTCGATGTCATCTACACAGACTTCAATAAAGCGTTCGACAGCGTCCCACACAAACGCCTAATCTACAAACTTTCTGAAATCGGGATAAGAGGAAGGCTGCTGACATGGATAACAGATTTCCTTACCGGGAGATCGCAAACCGTGTGCATTGAGGCCTCAAGGTCAACTCCTATTCCCGTTCTAAGTGGTGTACCCCAGGGCTCTGCCATAGGGTCGTTGCCGTTCCTGGTTTACATTAACGACTGCGTCGACGACCTTGGGATTCAGCGCCATCATGTTTGCTGACGATGCTAAGCTGTGGAAAGCCATCAGATCTGGCGCAGACAGGTACGCGCTTCAAGACCGTGTCAACCGTCTTTAGCGATATGAATAAAGAGCTCAAGGGCAAAAGTCTCATTCTCTTAATAAACTGATGTCAACTGACTTAAAGTAAATCGCAAGTACACATCTTAAAACATTACTAGTCTAACCAATGAATTTTAGTATTTATTGAACAATGGGACTCGCAGATACTTCAAAACATCTTTCAGTCGTACAATCTTCCATATAATTTCTGATGCTGTTGCGCCGTTGTAAACAAAAAACAGTGACTCAATCATCTGAAGTTCCAGGCTTTGCATGTACAAAATTGCATTTTTTCAAAAAAAGCAGCACAAATATACTTTTTACAGAAATCAGTTTAAGGGATACTGGCAGTAGTATAAATAACTAATGGTTTTCCGCAAAATTCTAGGCTTGGCTTCAACGATGTAGGTCCCGAATTAGTGCCTTTCTCCTGAAATGCATTATAGTCACACACTAAGGGAACACGCATAAGGAGAAAATTTCTGAGAGAAGGCAATGCAAGTTCGGTCTTCAAGCCTGACAATGTCCACTGTGTGCTCCGCAGCGAGGCGAGAGCAGGCACGATGATTTATGCAAAGATTAGTTTTTAGTGAGCGTAAACTTGCGTTGCATATACCGCACTCTCTCTCTCTACCCCAGTCGGGCCCGGTATCCAAGCAGAGTCGAAAGGAGCGGGGAGGGGGGAGGGCGAAGGTGGACGGCGCGGTCGAGCCCGCATTTTGACGTTCCACTCCACACCCCCCTTGTCCACATAGCAAATGACCAGGACTTTAACCAACAAAAACAGCATCACAAAGGGTCCGAAAGACGTCTGTCATAGCCGTATCAACAAACCATGGGCGTCGCAGGCTGGTATGCGCCGGCAGTTCTCTGACACTTCGTACGCTGCCGGTAGATCGGCTTGCGCTCCTGCTGGGTATAGAGGTCGTTGACATAGTTGTCCAGTTATCCTCCTCTTTCTGGCATAATTTAATAACGTTATAATGGTCGCACTAAGAAACGACTTTTGAGCTTGACGTTCAGTCATTCAGTTACTCCAAAATATCTTCATAGACAGTAAGCCCTCCTGTCAGTTTTAAGCCTCCCAATCCACGACTTGGTGCATTGTGACAGGTTCATGTGCGTCAGATTTGTTCTCCTGAGGAACGCGCTAATGCGTCGTAAGGTTAGGTTACTGAGCGTCAAGCTCCATCTCCCTCACATGCTCTAGTCCTGGCCTGCCAAACAACAGATGATGAAATTACCTGCAGAGGCTGACAGAGTTAAACAATCCTTTCACGTGTGCTACACACGACCTGGTCCCCACTGCAGCCTACATCAAAGGGTATGCTCCCACGTTAGTTAGATGTACCTGTATCGACATGAAAAGTTTTACCTGTCAAATAGGCAATATCAAAGTGGAACGCATGCTTCCTACAGGGGAGGGAGAGAAAGAAAGATGTTATAGGGACGGCATATGTTCGCGTGCTGTAGATGTGGCTCATAGCCTACGGATGAGCGTGTTTGGTAGGGCGAGGTGGTGTAATGGGCTATGAACTGCGGTCTTTCTGAAGACTAGCGCGGGTGCGCAAGTGACCGAAAAGACCCATGCGACGTCTAAAAGTTCTGAAGAACTGTGAACGGATGTGAGTCGTGGGGCCTACCACTAGTTCTCTGATCTCAGTTCGATTGATTCGCTAGTGAGCGAAAAATCCGCCGAGTAATTCAAAAGCACGCAGGCAGTAGGAACAGGATGGAACTGTAGTGGGCTAGTGGTGGTGATGCTGGTGGTGGAATTATCAGTGCTGGTTGTAAATAATTTTCGGGTGTATTACGTGGGCTTGTTAAAATGACGGTGTACTGCGCCCCACTGTCCCGTATACGCATAAAGCCATCAAAACTCTTGAGATGTCTTAAAGTCCAGGGATAAGGTGGGCAGATTCGGCCGGAACAGTTGATGGTTGTCGGTGTTCCATGCATCCGCACACTGGCTCCATCAAGATGGATTGGTAAATCACTGATAAGGGCAATGTAGGCTGAGAAGGTGTGATTGCAATAATGACACGTTGGGCTTGAGTCCATATCTTTTGTGGTGAAGGCAATGGCGGTAATGTTTTGCAGGTTTATAGGTTTGCCATCATTGGTGCTGCTAATGATGGCGTGTTGAAAAACGAGGGCGGTTTGATCGTGCTGACATTTCACTGGGTACGCAGATATCGAACGTTGCCTGTACCTGTTCAGAATGTCCTCTGACGATGCGCACACGATGTCAGAGTTTGGGTTCTTGTGTCATTGATCCATGTCCCCAAAACGGGCCAAGGGGTTAACGCCCAGAACCAACACGGATCATGACAGGCGTTATAGGAACACGCGCCATAACAAATGTCAACGTATTAGCGTGCGGTAGCAGACCCATTGTCACGTAGATTAGGACCCTTACTGCCGCATTTTTGTTGTTGGTTAAAATCCTGGTCAATTGCCGTGTGGACCAGGATGGGTGCAGCGAAACGCCAAGGTACGGGCTCGACTGCGTCATCCACATTAGCCCTACCCCCTCTCCGATCTTCTTGATTCTGCTTTGACACCGAGCCCAGGTGAAGGGATAGAGAGTGCGGTAGATGCAACGCAAGTCTTCGCTCACTATTAACTAATCCTTGCACAAGTCATTGTACCTGCTCTTACCTCGTTTTGGAGCGCACAGTGGACATTGTCAGGCATGAGGGCCGAACTGTCTTTTCATTGGTCGAGAGCACTTGAATCTTTCAGACTTCTGTGTCTTGGTGGCAGCCATTCAGTTGGCTTTGAAAACGACTTCCTCAGCTATTATCGCTGTGTTCTATGCCTACTGATCTTGTACAGGTTCCTCTCAGACGTCACAGTAGGTTTATGCATTTTGGGGAGGACATAACAATCTCCTTATAACTCTGTTTTTGTCCAATTCGTCTGCGAGCACCCGTAGCGACGTCGCCGTAAGACAGTCGCTTGGGCATGCGTACTTTGTCCACTCTCACGATGTGGCCGCTCCATTGCAGTTTTGTCTGCCTCAGCATGGCATAGTTTCCGAGAGCGTCCACTCTTTCCAGGATTTCATGATCGGGATCCTTTATTGCCACTCCAATAAAAACATTATTGAGTCTTCCCGCCTAGGATTCATAAATATCCGAGTCTTCGTCTCATTGAAGAGCGTCATCAGAACAACCGGCCTAGACTTCTTTAGTTTTGTGTTGAGTAGGATGTCCCGATGGTTCCAGACAGAGCGCTTTAGTTATTCGAAGGTCTGTCTGACCTTTGATACTCAAATTGAGATTTTGTTTTCGGTTTGTCTTCGATTTTGTTATGGTGTCCATTTAAATGTCATCCGCGAGCGATAGGTCGTGCACACCGGCCTTGGGTACATTCAAAGTTACTTGCATTTGTTGGATGTTGAGCAGTCTCTTGTCGGTTTGTCAACTTATGTAGATTCCCGGTCGATCCCTACAGTAAACGTGTGTCCGCAAAACGAAGAAAATGAGACTGAATGGAATGGGATCGAGTTCGCTGTCCTACTTCGTCGTAAATGCCTCAGAGCCGGCCCCCCTTCTTCGTGATACACACAATCATCCCGTCGTGAGGTTGTCTTGCAATTTTCATAAATCGATTAGAACGTCCAAATGTTATCGTGGTACCAGAGAATCTATCGTAATTCACTGTGTCGGAGGACTACGTCAGATCAGCAAGACTGGTTTAGAGGTCAGTCCTCATTTCCTGATACCTTTTTTGTAGTCGACGTGGCGCGAAGATCACGTTTGCTTCCACCGTGTCTTCGGAAACTGTACTGAGTTTTTGGAAGAAGTTTCTGATCCAGATGCGTGCTTATGCGATTGAGTGGAACACGGGTGTCGATTTTGTCTGCGATGGTGGGAAGGATGATGCCACTGCGGCTGTCAGAAGATTGCGCTTCTATTTGTATTTGTAGACGCGCACAATGGTGACATTCCTAAAGACTTAGGGATGTGTCTTTAGCGCCACGTCTCTGCAACAGCAATGCCAACTTCTCCATGACTTGAGAGCTACCGTAATTCGAAACGCATTGATGATTATCCACTGGACAACTGCAATACTGCGGAAGGTTGAGGTTGTCGCTGTTGGCCGCTTGAGGAGGGTTGTGAATGGTTTCTTCATAGACTGTAGATTGGTGTTTGAGGACATGCTGGAAATGTGTGGACCATCGATCCAGAATCTCTGGCTTCTCCGCCAGGACGGTTGCTTCCTCGAGGCTCAGCACTGGTGCAGTCAACTTTCTTTGAGGAAGGTATACTACTCTAATGGCTGCAAAGGAATTATTCGTAAAAGCACACTCGACATATTACTGGGTCTTCTAAGCTTTTCGAGTCAACCAGTAGTTCTATGTCTCCACCGGCCTCTTTCGTACTAGGCTTTGGCATTTGAAGTATGTAGCTTCATTGGCGTTGCGGCTTTTGGTAGTGTTATTAGTTTGTAATTTGTAGATTTCCTAACCATTGCCACTAAATCAGCCCTGCTACTAATGGGAGACACGCCAGTGGAGTTCCATTGAAATGGTCGGCATCATATCTCTCAGATCCCTCCACAGAATCTTAATATTGGTGTGCGCCTTCAGGGTTTTTTAGTGCTTCAGTTTTGAAAGAAGGCATTTTCTAAGACACAATTTTCGCTCAACCATATCAAGTGAAACAGTACTAAACTGACCTGATATTAAATTAATTTGCTGCCGCCCGCGCCGTTCTAATTGAAGCCTCATCTTGGAGATGACAAACCGGTGATCCGTACAGCGATCGGCACCCCTCACTACCTTGGTCACCAGCACGCCTCCGAGTTAGCGCGCAGTCCAGTAGGTGTCAATGGCGGAGCGGGCGTGCTTCCGTGTCGCCTGCTCTCGCATCGGAAGGCCTGAGGGGTTAGTTAGGTGAAGACTGTGTTCCACAAAAGCCTGAAAAAGGAGCAGGTCGTTGTCGTTGCCGCAGATGACCCCGTGGCGTCGGAGCACCACCTCCAAGACAGCATCGTCTGTGTTAACGCGGGTTTTGCTGCCGCCAAGAGCCACCGAATTTGTCCGCCTTCGGCACAGTTGTCAAGAGGGCTTGCACTCTTCGTAGGATCCACATTTCTACGCCATCGGAGATGATCATTCGGGAAGTGTGGGCGTTGGTCATGGTGGAGAATCTGTTTTGGCCAAGAGACAGGCGCAGACTCATGAGACAAATATTGATTTCCATCGACAGCCAGGACAGTCAGATGACGATGTTGTTCCTAATGGTAAAGCAGACTCCGGCTTCTTGTGCCTCTACCCATGAATTTTTCACTCCAGAAAAAGGTGCATCAGGCAATAATTTACTCTAGCTGTCCCTGTTCGGAAAAGCTGGCCTCACTCAGAGACGCACTGTCCAAATTTTAACAGGACAGAGTCTGGGCAACGAGTGCTCTCTTCCACCGCGGCGGTTTGCCATTTAGTTGTCTAAAAGGAGAACGAATATTCATGACTGCATACTTTGGTGCTGGCACTGGCAACTAGGTCTGAATCCCTTACGAGCTTTGCTTCGGTCATATATCAAAGATGCCAGATGGCACTGAATAAGGAATTATGCAGGAACTCCGAATAGCGTATAGTGGTGTAAAGGACGCTTTCAGTAGAACACCGTGCATACCTAAGACCCGGTTTTACTGTATGGCTGACTTTTTTCATCTGTTGCCTGATATAATTTGAGGACGGTCTCCGTCTGTGTATCCATGCGCATCGTCCAAAGGTGCTCTAAATACTTCTTTGTGCTCAACAATCTTAATTACGAATTGTGAGTTATCAACTTGCATATACGTGAACGTGAGTATCCGCAGTTGGTATAAGTGGACGACCACCTTTTAGTTTCAAATACTTATTATGCCAGACTGTCATGCGTTGGACGGGGATTTCTGATTTAGCTCACAAGAGAGGTCCAATTTGCATTTAAATCTTTGGTCTTATTGGACCTCGTAGATCACGTGGTACGCGAGCAGATGTCTCGACGGTAAGTCGCACTTCAGGTTAGTGCGGGAGTTGTACTGCACGCTAACGCATCGACCAAAGAAAACACAAACGGCATTTCAAAAGTACAAAACTTTCTGTAGAGGAAAACATTAAAAAAGCAATTAGAAACAGCACTTACTGAACCTCACGCAACATTTTTTTCCATGCACTAACACTATTAAATAAAATGAAGTAACAGAAATTACTTTATGTATTTTGGTAGAAACTCCACAGCAGTTTCATGCACCGGCACGCCGAACCACCACACGTTTGTCATGCGGTGCGCTGTTGTTGACAGATTGTAAAAATTCCTTTTCAGCTGGGGATGCCTGTGGTTGAAACGCACTGAAAAACGATGGAAAGTTCAGTCAGCCAAATGACTGGTCAAGGTAGTCAAATAATTTTCCGTTTATTGCAAAGAACCCGGGGACAGAATATTCGCGTTTGGCAGAGAATTGATTGTATTCAAGTAATTCATTTCAATGAAAATTAAAACAAAAGTTTTAAGGTACACCTGGCACTGCACAGAGATGTCGCCTGCACAGTAGCCTAATACATCACCGAAAACCGAAATTGTGAGACTGTCATCAAAAGCACAGGACACTGGCATGACTTATAATCATCAAACCCTATCTCAGCCCCAGGCCGGAATGATCTGACGGTTGGCGCTTACCCAGTTGATCGGCAAACTTTACGAGCCGAGTTATGCATTCAGCCTTGATGGCTTTATTGGCGTTATCTCAAGCTAAATTATCTTTCATTGTTACAATACCACATGTGAGAGCTGTAGTTCACAACTCCAGGACCAAAATTATCTTCCATATTTTGTCCTTCAACAAAACCAGTACAATGAGTTTAATTTTTCAAGTTGCAGATAACATTGTTGATTTCAGCTAAGCGGCAAAAGCAGGGGTCACGGTAAAGGTTTATCGAATGTAATTTGGCATTGACTCGACCTATAAGCGCTGGGAGGACCACTTAGGATATGAACAATGGTAAGTGCCTTACTACCGTCTTTTGAAGATATCCCACAAAAGCCAGGCCACTGTTACATGACAATAACTGTCATTTCACTTGGCCACAAGTAATTGAGAGCATTGTAAAAATTGATGGAGGGATAATTCGTCGAGGGTTTTATGCAGTGCAGGCTAGTAGGCTAGTCAGTTCATCAGTCAGATAGGTCACATCTATTTACGGCGGCATGTCATTCCTGGCGTTCTCTGCCCGAAGAAGACCGCAGCTGAGGGCGTAAGTTACATGAACTCTATCCAACTTATATTCGTTGGCTGGGAGTTTTTTGCTCTCACTGGGTAGGTGAGGTACGGAAGTATGCATTGGCAAAGATTTGATCTTAGAACTGCATATAGTCGACACTCATAGACATGTAAACAAGTGTTTACCCTCTAAAACGCTCTTTGTGATTCGCACATTTCGTATCCCTGCCGCCCGGCTTACTACAAAACGTCACGTTTTGGTGACAAACCAAATGTCAGTCTATGAGCTTAAAACACCAAGCCAGCCTTTTTCCGTTGCCGGTCGACCACTAAGTGAACAGCACCTGAATGGAGCTACCACAACGGAAACAGTGGGGCGCGGAAACCCCACTAGCTGTCGATAGACTGTGCATCATGTGTTGATGTATGTACGTGTGAAATCTAGTTAAGTACGGATGACTGACAGTTGCACGCAAGAGAGGAGGAACAAAAGACAGGAATCAACTTGGCATGAATTGAAATGTCTGCCAGGGGATGGGCTCAGCTGTTCAATGGTCAGGCACTCATT
>CACRXP010000093.1:1177026-1197558 GCA_902702965.1 Spirometra erinaceieuropaei | reverse complement strand
ATTCCGGCCTCATTTGCCGTTGTCAGTGAAATGTTTCCATCGGCATTCAGTTAGATCTGCATAATCAAAATGCAAGCTGTAATGCCCATAAATGTGCTTGCACAGAGTTAATTCCGAAAAACCATGCACAAGATCAAAATGTGAGGTTACCAGTGAAGCCATAAATCCAATTAACTAGAGTACTAAGAAGCAAAAACACATCAATTGTTTTTAATCTAATTTTACCTGCATTCGTGCCTATTTTCGGGAAGGGTTGAAATTCAGCACACATCGGTGACTGTCGTCCCGGTTTTATGATTCTGAGGATGAGGACGGAGCTGAAGACTTCGATTGCCAAAATATTTTCTTAAATTCAAGTAGAAATGAAACTGGCAACGATAGTCTCAGACGTCAAAGTTTATTTTTAGTGTCACCACCGGAGTGTTGGGAGTTGGGCAAGCCACTTTTCACGGAACAGTCTGCCGAACCAGTTCTGTTTCCCACCACTCCATTCCACTGACAACCTACAGTCGTACTTATTTAATGAAAATTTATATTTTGCTTTAAAAAGTTCGTAATTATAATTATTTATGGACCGTGAAATGTCCATTTAAAAAGCGTCGTATCTGGACGCTTAGTTATGCGTAATATGAGCACTAAAACATGTTTCACACTCATTGCAAACTTTTTGAGTCCTTATGATACCCTCATAGTGACAGACAGGAGTGCATAATTTACAAGACAGACATACAGTTTGATGATTGTAACTCATAAGTAAAGCATGACGACCGACCGAGCTCGAAATCCTTTGCAGAGTAAAAAGCTTTTAAGAACCTTATTGTAAGTGATTCGTTATTAACTTAAGGAGCCACTTTTTACCAAATGGAGTTTTTGCAGGTGGCCTAAAATAAAAGCATTTAAAAAGCAGCATTCTGATTTGACAGAACTACCTTCGGATTATGCTACACGGCAAGTAATATTACAGCCTTCAATACAAGTAATCCTGCCTGATCGAAAAGGACTTTCAGAACCTCGATAAACGTTCAATGAGGGTGGCCACTGACCAAAGCAAATGGAGTCGGTTTATTAGCCTACTTGAGCATTACTCGTGACAAACGCGCCCACTCGACAGCAGAAATCCTCTCATTCCTCAGCATCCGTTTTTCCAATTCAACCGCTCAAAAAATTGAAGACTTAGTAATGGGAATTGACTATTTTTGCAAGCATAAATGCCATGACAGTGGGTGACATGGAGAATCTACGCACTTGGAGAACTTTGCGAGCTACGCGCGTACATTTTCCTCAGAACTGAATGATAGTTTACGAATTCGACTGTAGGCGACAACGGACTCAACAACAGCCTCTGTCTGGCCTTCTAACCGTTTTCAATTGAGTTCAAGCTTTTTTGAGGCCTGAAAACGCACTCTGGCGACAGTTCAGTTTAATTGCGGGGGTATGGGGAGATCAAATTTCCCCACCGGTGCATGAGACCGCTACCTCAAAAAGCTTGCGTTTATATAGTTTCCATTTTGGTGAGTTTATTTTTACTCAGAAGGACTTCGGTGGTTAATCCTAACCGTTAAAATAAGTACTTTTGGGGCGGTGACCCCCTAAGGATACTGGCGCCGCTTCGCTCCTTTGATGGTCGCCGCTTTGTCACGCTAGACATCTGTCCGCCTCACGTTCCATGTGGATTCGCTGATGGAACCGCGTGACGCTTGGCCCTAGTTTCGCGAGTGCTTGAAGTTAATGAACGCTGCTCCTTCGCTGAATGGCAGCAGGCGGGAAAAAGTCAGACAGAACAGAGGTGCACATAGGCGCTGCAGTTTCAGGACCTCAACGGCGGACTCTGATTCACAATCTGCAACAACCGTTTGCTGAGTCTCCCTATGCGCTTTCTCACATCCGCAAGGCTTGTCCAGTCCTATCCGTTTCCCTTACTTATTATTAAGGAATCTGGATGTTGCCGACGATTGGTAAAGCTAGGGTAAGCTTCCATTTCGACAATAATTTCACTATCACTAGGGATATATACACATATTACCTTTGTTTTCTGAAAATTATGGCCTTGCAATAGTGAACAAAGCATTGCTTGAAGTTAGACAGTAAGCTGCAATGCCCTAAATGTCAGTTAGTGAATCACGATTTCCCAGGATCTTTAAGCACAATATCTATTATGCGCCGAAGCAAGTTGTCCCTATTCTTCCACCATAACCATTAATGTTTCATTTAGGAAGCGTTCTTTATAGCAACTTCAAAGAAATCCATCTCCATGAGAAAAAGAAATCCTCTATAAATATATTAAGCCCCAGTTGAATCCATCGTTGTTGTCCCCGTTAACAGACGCAAATTTGTGCTGCCTGTAGTCGATGTTATTTTCGGGATTTCTGAAGCCATTCTGCACATTTTATTGAAGAAACCCGATGCGGAAGACAATGCCAGTTTTTGTTTTGCTAAAGATTATCATTTGCTATTTTGCTAGCAGTGCGGATAAAAAACACAATTGGCGCCATCCCAGAGAATAAAAGACGGCTTCATGTTTCTCCAAGTCCAAGGCTTTCAAGAAACAGTTCAAGTTGTCTGTCCAACAATTCGTCAAACACTGGGCGTCCTCCCACAATAAAATAATACTATCTCAATCAAGCTTAGGAGATAAACAGTACACATAAATAGGTAATGAAGTGCTTGGCTGAGTAGTCCACGATAAAAGGAAATGACTAGTTGTTTACTCGGCTGTCCACAACTTCGGAAATTACAATAATATTTTCAGTTTAATTTTTGCCTCAATTTTCTAAACTTGAGACATTTTGGTATTTTTAGAGTCTACTAATCCGTCTGTTTTGTATTCAATTAAATATTGTTCGAGATTTTTTCTGATAAGAAACAGTGGTGCCCAAAGCTGCCAGTCTAGTGCAGTTGTTGGATCGCCTGACGATTTGAATTAATGGTTGGCCTAATAACTCATTGTAAGAAATTAAGCATAGGTCACACTAGCGTGCCAACGTAAGACTGTGGTATCGCGGGTTGGCTTTACACCCCGTGTGATTCACACTGACGGCCTCAGTCTTCCAAAGTTCTCTTCTATTTTGTCTCCAAATGTAAGAATTTTCCGCTGAATTGTTTTAGTCAAACATGTCCTCAAACGGAGCTGACAGTGGCATTTTCTGACACAATTGTAAGATGGTTTTTTTGCTTCCGCCCGCACGAACGACCATAGAAATTGAGTTTCACTCGAAGCTCTAACTGATAGTGCCAACAGTTTCCAACCTCGTTGGCCGAGAACTGATGAAACTTCGCGCACTTTATTCCACCAATAAATGACGCCGCTCATCCGCAAATGTCGACAAACAAATCGGAAGTGTGGGATTTGCTACTGCTTGAGGCTTGTGTCGCCTCCCACGTGTGGCGGAACTTTATGTGTGTACGGGTTATTTATTTCGGTTTTCATATGATTTCCCTTGTCGGGGACTACAGTAATGCATTGCTTGTCTGGATTTAAAAAAGTTTCCTACTATATTAATCCAAGACAACAAACAAATGGTTAAATCGTTGATATGTGTCATAAAAGAATGGGGATCGTTTTGGGAAAAATGTTTGAAAAATTGTTTCAGAATATTATTAACTCCTTTTCTCTGTTCTTACGAGTCGGTTCTTTTAGAAGAATCGCCTGAAGACACGGTGAGTAGTACAAATGAGTCCGAGCACGCGACTTTTTATGCTTATGCAGCATGCTCGGACTAAGGGCGTTACAGTCCTGAAATGATGTTTGTTCCGTAGTTTCATGAGATATTTTGGCAGCTTTCGCCATTTTAACGCAAAGCAATGCATATACGTATGACTACTGTTCCCAGAATAAGGGCCAATTTTATGCAGATACATGGCTTTCCTGTCTACATTTATCATTTGGAAACTAACACTCAATCTCCGAAACATTCAGGCAAACCCAATATGTGTGAGGAATTGTCAATTTATACTCGTTTATCTTAGCTTCCACACAAGATTCGGTGTGGGGAGGGAATCAGCATCACCCTGCATGTTTGGTGAATTTAAGAGGCAAAGGATGGCGCTGGTCAGCAAATTATATTGCGTCGGGAAAATTCCCAAAGTACAGCCTATTGACTGGATTCGAAAGTTTTCTTTACGTAACGTATTCCATTGCTCAGATTTTGAATAGGGAAGATTCAGACTTCGCATAAAAGTGTCCGCAAAATGTTTGTTAATATACTTCATTTCGACCCATCTGTGACAAACGCGTTGCCTCGGTGGGATTCGAACCCAGGACAGCGAGGGAATGGTTTTAATACATCCAATGTTAAGGCCAGCTGAGCTACAATGCCTTACCGGACGCCGCGAGTTTAATTACATTTAATTGCAAATATACTTACTATGTATACAAACATATATTGTTTAAATCACTCATTTGAGAAAAGAAAACACTTCTGTTTAAAAAGGTCCCCTTATACGAATATTTCTGAATCAAAGCCTCCTTTTTACCTTACTCTCGAGCCTTGCGAGTTGTCCTACGAGTCACTACGAAGGCATCCGATAAGTTGCACAGTGACTGATCATTAGTTATCATATTTTGGTAACACTACTTAGGGTAGACTGAATGAATGAGTACATAAGTGCCTGAGGCATCATAACTGTTAATTTTTTTAAAACAGAAATTCTCTAACGTCTTGCATGCAAAACCTGAAGAGGTCAAAATGCCCTATAAAGTGGGTGCAAATTGCATATTCTTTATTCGTTCTGTCAAGAAATCGGCCTTGAATTCATGCGACCATCCGAAATTAAAAGGTAAAATGTCATCTTTTGAACAATCGATTTGTCAAACACAACTTGCTGAATGGGCTATTTATAGGTAAGTATTTTCCGATGCACGCCATATTTCAAAATACGTACTACTGCGACCTCGGTAAAATAGCACATTGCGCTTGAAAATATTTTTAACATTTGGGTAAATTAGTAAAGTTACTGTGGATAATATATCGCAATCAAGATGTGTGAATTGACAAAAATTCAAATAATTCAGAAGTTAATTTTAATAAGAAATTTCAACAAAAAGATGATGATGTCCACTCAGGAAAAGGTATAAAATGTGCTGGCAGTCGAAGCGATAATTTTTAAGGGAGATGGAAATGATCTAGAATGCAAAATACTGCTGCCAGTCGGGTATATTTAATTTGCGCAAGTATATAATGTGGAATCAGTAAAACGAAAAAACATACGTAGGTTTGACAGGGTTGATGGACGTTTAAAATCTAGTAAATAAAGTTTGGAATAAAAAATCTTCAAAGAGTAGTGCGATATGCACGATTACAGCCGGTTTTATGTCTGCAGTTTAGAGAAGACTCTAGAAGCCGCAAGCAGGAGTTCGGATATGTCTTCCTCTTGTATAGGTTGTCTGTCATGCACTGGACACAAACAAAGATTATTTTGGTTGATAGTCTGGATGACAATGCGACCGTAACAACATTTGTACACGGTCACAAGTAGTTTTTGATGAATGATTGAATGTCTGGTTTATCCTCAACAGACGAGGTCGCCAGCACGTTGTTTTTTGTATATTTAGAAAAATACTGCTCCCAAAAATATATTCTTCAGCAAGAGTGGGTTTCTCCAAGTCTCTGCGCCTTTTTTGCCCTCAGTTGATTCTCCGAAAAAATACAGTTTTCTGAGTTTGCGGTTATCGTACAATGCCAAACAATGCAGATTAGGATTTCGTTTTTTTCTACCTGAGCCCCTCGGTGTTCATTTTGTAGGTGGAGGATTAAGACCTAGCTTTGGTTCACGTAAAAGTCAAGGCTGATCAACGGACAAAGCGTTTGGTGCGACGAAAGGCTGCTATATAAATGCTGTTGAGCAAGAAAAATCCTCTCTCCACATATTTTTCCTCAAGAAGGCATTAGCAGTATATCGCGTACATAAAAACTCAGTTATTTGACCTGTGTGGTGTAAATTTATGGATAGGAATATAGCCTTTGCCCATGCACGTACTTCAACTGACATCGCAAACATTTTGTATAGCCAATAAAGCGATTCTCATCCTTTCTTTATTATCGTTGCTTGATTTCGAGCCTCACTCGATGAGTAGCAGTGTAAAACAGAAAAGTCCTATTAACAGTTACGGTGAATTATTAACCAAACTTCTAAAAAATATCCTAGATTAAAAAGTATGAGTGGATGGGGTTGTAGCATTATGCATTGTTTAGCAAATGTTGAATTACCTCGGTCGTGCAGTAGAGTAGGCTTTTGAATAAGCCTTTTTTAGGCAGCTTGCCCGAAGCACATGCGGTAAAAGGTGGCCAATTAGTTGAGTTTAAATTTTCTCATTGATTCTCGTCGTCCTTTCAAATTCTGCACTTTGTTAAAAAATTTGACTCAAACCAGTTTTTCGTTTCTAATTTTATAATTCGAAGAAAGATATTTATGATTTTTAAAGTTTTTTCAATTTACGACTAAATTTGAATTCGACCAGCATTTACACCGGCACTCAAGGTTTCTAAATTAAATGCTGAGTACATATTGTCCAAGAAAAAATCATGCATTTTGCAATGTTGACTCATTCTACTCACCCCGTAAGCAGCCGATACGATACTGTACAGATGGGCACTTATCAGGCTTAAAATGCTTTAGAAGTACAAAAATGTTGAAAC
The DNA here is from genome assembly GCA_902702965.1 of Spirometra erinaceieuropaei. NCBI lineage: Eukaryota > Metazoa > Platyhelminthes > Cestoda > Diphyllobothriidea > Diphyllobothriidae > Spirometra > Spirometra erinaceieuropaei. The sequence continues at coordinate 1,190,923 of CACRXP010000093.1, read as the reverse complement.
AGTACGCTACAATTTCTTCGAGTATAATTTTGCGGAAGACGCGGCTTGCCGCCAAGTAAGTACGGGAAGGGCTCCCTTGGGTAAGTTTCCAATAAAATATGCTCAAAGTTGATGAAGATTGATGAGAACACTGGTGACTGCGGAAGTAGCCAATGTTTTACGCATATGCTTTTTGCGGCCGGCCAGAAAGAAGCTCATTCAAAAGCCGGGACTGAAATATCTACTGAACGCGATGTGCGATGATTAGTATTGTAAATCCATTTAAATAATCTTTTTTAAACTGAAAGTGCACTTCTGAATATCGTTTGATATTTTGTAAAATAGACTGGATACTATTTTTACACATGCCAACGTATTTTTTCAAGTGGCTACTTCGGTTTTCATTCCGTTTCCAAATCGCGTGCTAAATGAAAGCAAGCAACCGAGAAAACAGCATACTTTGTTTTGTGGATCTAGTCTGTCATTGATTTTGGGCCATTTCTCGGCCATATGGGGGTGTGGTTGGAAAGAACAAATTTTGATGGTTTTGAGGCCGGACTTTAAGATGCAAAAATGTGCAGTTCGCCGATCATAATTTCTAGGCAGAAGGAGCCTTCTGATTTAACGAAAGTTGCATCGCGCCCTACTTTGTATGTCATCTCTGTTTTAAACAAGACAGGCAGGCGCGAATGCGCACGCGAAGTCTACGATAGTTGGTCGCACAATATGCAGCCAGTGTTTGGCTTGGTTTCCCATTGTAGTTCTGGCATTTACTGGATCGTAACGTGCCCAACCTCTAAGACTGGTAGAAAGATGACGTAAATGTGTCGGTCTTTGGAACCTGCCTACGGAAGTTTTTGTTCAACCTTTAACAACGTGCAATGCTTCTTCCGCTTGCCCGATGCATCGTTTTGTTCTGACCTTTGTCTCCGACGGATGCAAAAAAACCGACTCGCTGCTGGCCGATGCCTTCGTCAACTAGCGGCAGCCGGAGCACCCCATATTCACGAACGTCGGAATCGCGTGGTAGTAGAACGAACGTATGTGCTGGGCATAGTTTTAATACGTACTTATTCAACGACAATGTCGACGTATAACTCAGCACGCCTTTGCTTCTTTCCCTTGGTGTCGTACAGGACTGCGTGAAGCTGCCTGACTCTACTGTGGCTGATAGAAAAGTTTGTTCAACTGTGCGCAACAGTGGGATGTTTCGACATGATATTGAAGGGTAATTAGGATTTTGGACCAATGAAATGCTACAGAACTGAACAGTTACGTTGATATCTTTTTGGATTCTCTTCCAAATAAAAAAAATTACCATGCGTACTTAGTGGCGGGTCAACTGTTTAGTGAAACAGCTAAGCAAACGTTTTTCTGGCTGGCTACCATGGTCACGTGTTGGTTTTTCTTAAAATAAATAACACATTATTTTAGTATTAGTAATGTACCTTTTGTTTTCGCAATAACTGCCATACCTGCACTTTAAAAATTGAATTAGTTCACCTTACAAACATACAGTAGATGTGCTAACTCATGAAACGTCAACCAAAATTTCGTAATGCGTTCTCGTTTCGAAAAGATAAATTAAGTAGTGTTGTAAAACAAATCAAGATGCAGCGTAAATCTATAATGATCCAGTTACCTCAGGGTGTCGGCTTTCGAAAGAACTTATTTTCGGCTGCATGCAATATCTGCACTCTGTACTCTGCAATATCTGTACTCTGCATGCAATTTTCTCATTGATTTTCGAGGCCCTTGTAAATTCAATTATATTTCATGGAAAACATTCATAAAGATATTCATTTCTTTACTTATTCGCTAGAAAATCACGTCTTCTTCGAATTTCTTACTCAAAAGAAGATTATAATTCAGTTTCAAAAAGTTTATAATTATGAGATTTTTTAATCCCGTTAAATGGCCGTTCACGAAACGTCATATATCTGCATTTACGAATGTGGCTAGTAAAGTTAACAATATCGCCCAAATCCACTGCTTAATTTGATGAACCTCATATGGTCTCCTCTTAACACCCTAGAGAAATGCATGGTTTTCCGTACACGAAAAATATACAGCTTGTAGTTTTGAAACCCTGAATGCAAGTCTAACAGCAGGTTGGGTTCAAAATTATTCGGGAATTAGAAAAGTTTTTTAAAACCGAATTATGCTCTTCTTTTGAGTATGAAATTGGTTGAAGACGTTAGTTTCTTCCGAATAAGTAAAAAATGAATATCTTTATGCATGATTTTCATGAAATATAATTGAATTTTCAAGGGCATCGGAAATCAATGAGAAATTGCACGCTACATAAGTAGTCATTTTTTGCAAAGTGTAGATCTTGCATGCAGCCGAAAATAAGTTTTTTCGAAAGCCGACACCCAGAGATAACTGGATCATTATAGATTTATGCTGCATAATGATTAGTTTTACAACACTACTTAATTTACCTTTTCGAAACGAGAACGCATTTAGAGATCTTGGTTGCCATTTCATGAGTTAGCACATCTACTGTATGCTGCCAGTTTGCTTAACATGCATCTGGTGTTACCATGAACGTGCATACTGACAGCCAGATTGCAATGAAAAATACAGTTTGTCGAAGAAAAATGACGGCGTTTCTTTAAATCGAACTCTGTTTGCCATGTGAATAAGGTTGCATGCGGTGAATTGCTTGGTGTTCCAAAAACAAACAGATCACATGTCGCATTTAACTGCCAGCTCTGATTTGACGTGGAATGTTATTGAAATATTACAAAGGGGCACACAGTCCATCAGCAATTAATAAATCTACTAAATAAGTCCAGTGGCGGGCAAATCCCGTTTGAAGGAAAAAGAAAATTTGAAGAACACAACAGCAGCCAACCACATGTGGATAGTTTGTGCTCTTGTAGGGACTTAAAAATGTAATCAGGTGGAGTTAATAATTATCTGATTGTAATAATAAAAATGAGGTGGCTGACAAATTGTGTGCCACACCAGTCGACCGCAGCAGAGGCAGGTACGGTTGACGCTGAGTTTTGAGAATAGAGCAATCTGTGCAGCAAAGAACGGAGCACAAAAAGTGTCGGTTAACCAATAAATGTTCACTAGAGAGACCGCACATAATTATGTTTGACAAGTGCAAATGCTGACTGCGGCAGGATGCGATGTTAACGAAAAGCGCCCGCTTAACACGGGCGGACCAACTATCCTACTTGGCAACGCTCAGCGTCACATATCCGGAACTTACAGAGGAAAAATAATAAAATAGAGACACTGAATTTCATAGCATCCAAAGTACTCACTTAACCTCTCGTAGATACGTTGTGATCAGCTCTCTCGCGTAGACGTTTACTCTAAAATAAGACCTAATATTTGGCGATCGGAAGAAGCCCACACAAGTAGTTCAATGATTATTGTACGAAAGAGCTCTAAAGACGTAATGAGTATTTTAGTACATAATTGGGAAAAGTTCATACAGGTAAGTGGCGCGTATTTCGATGGGCGAACTTTTGTTTTACTGATACAATGCCGTCGTTATTTGCAGATACAATATCATCCATTTCACAGTTGGAGATTTATCATATATAAACCGAGAGTGTTCATGAAATTAGTGAATATTCTAATGGACACTAGCAGGCATCGAACAAACGTTAGGTTTTCACTATACTGACAGCATATGTTTAATATCCCGCTGTCAGTCTTCCATTCATTACACTTAAATAATTCATTTACTTCGAAGACAGTTCCGACATTCGTAAAGCTGGTCATGATAATACTACTTAACTGGAGGATAGTAAAAAACTCCCTAAGACAATCAGGACATTTCGAAACCACTTTTTTCTTTCTAGAAAGCCTATGAGCCAAAAACACAGTATGACGAAGTAGCCGTGTCCAACCTAGTTGGTTCCACTAGAGTGACGATTCAAATTAGATCGATTTATTCAGAAGTCATGCTGAACTCAGGTGAGATCGACAACCTGCATTCAAAACACAGATTTCGTCTTCGCACAGTTTACGCTGATCGGAAGCAAATGGTCTCTACTGCAATTTCTTAACCATCTTCTTGTGCACCTGACTGATCGATGATCAGGAAGGGTAATTTGGTATTTAGAAGCTCCAGGTGTTTTTTTGATAATCCCTTCAAGTGTTAACTATGTGGAACTTGCCATCATATTTTCCCTCATCACAGACCGCGACCAAAGGTCTTTTGCGGAGCTTCTGTTTCTGAATTTACTCGGAAAACGTTTAGAGATCGGTATACATAAGTATCAGATTTTAGACCGGTTCCAGAATCCATACTTTTTAGCGTACAGAAGGCAACGAGGCAGACAAGGGAAAGCTGGCCAATCAGTTGCGTTATGTCCTTGCGAATGGTAAGAATTGGGTTAGGCTCTGTGATCCTGGTAGTTGAGTTTGCTTATTCAATACTAATCTGACCGATAGGGACCAGACTCTGATGAGTCGGGCCGCTTCTGCAAGTAGTGACCAGTTGGTCTCATCGCCGAATGGTTAGTCTGTGTTCTGGCTACCTGGTCTCCAACTTTAACGTCGCTGACATGCGTATTCAAATAAGCAGCAGTGAGGTGCATTAAACCAACAGCTTCTAATCATCTGCAAGGTGCCAATGAGATAGTCTCAGTTCCTACGCCAAAGATTACTTGCGACAGTAGTGGGGGTTGTCAAACGGTTGACTTACAGTGAATGACCTATCTCATGAAATGTTGGCTGAAATTCTGAAATGCGTTTTCGATTAGGAAGGATTACTTGGTCGCGGTTGTGATGCTGATTACCTTACGGCATAATCTTATAGCATTTCGGACTTGGCAGGATGTCTGCTTTTAAATGCACTTCTTTTCAATCTCCTAGAGAAAGCGTGCTCGGAAAAAAATGACTACATACGTAGCATGAATTTTTCCCATTGATTTTCGATGGACCTGGAAATTCAAATATATTTTATAGAAACGATCAACAAAAATACTCTTTCTTTTAGTCAATCAATAGAAAATCACGTCTTCTTTATATTTTATATTTAAAAAGAAGTATAATTAGGTTTTTAAAAGATTTCTAATTATGAGACCTCTTAAGACCGCGAAATGTCCATTCACATGGCATCATACCTGGCCGTTTACCACTGCTCCTCATGAAATGTGCAACATGATCCGCATTCATTGCACAATTTTATGGACTCTGTATGATATCTCTTTAATGACATAGAAAAACATGTTATTTTCTTTACGCGGAACGCATGCACCTTGTAAAGTGAAATCACTAAGCGCTAATGCAACGAATGATCAGGCTCCAAATTATTCGGCAATAAGAAAAATTTTTTCAAACTTAATTATACTCCTTCCTTAAGTATAAAATGTAAAGAAGACGTGATTCTGTATTGATTGATTACAAGCAAGAATATTTCTGTTTGTGGTTTCTATAAAATATATTTTAATTTGCAAGACAATCGAACATCCATGGGAAGAATGCATGCTACTTAAGTAGTCATTTTTTACCAAGCACGCTTTCTACAGGAGATTGAAAAGAAGTGCATTTAAAAGCCGGCATCCTGCCAAGTCAGAAGTTTTATAAGAGTATGCCTTAAGATAATCAGTATTACAACCGCAACCAAGTAATCCTTCCTAATAGAAAACGCATTTCAGAATTTCAGCCAACATTTCATGGGATCGGTCACTCACTGTACGTCAGCCATATGCTTACTGAAGAAGTCTGCTGAAGCCCTCAGGCCGCCCTGATTCAGATACTTGCACCCCACCAAGTCACGGTGAAGAGACGGAACGCAGACGCATCCCGCCGGCACCATTTCCTCAGCCCTTTGAAATCAGACTAAAATAGGAACCCTTCTCCGCCTTCCTTGGCATGCATCGACAACCCCCCCCTCCCTTATCGCCCCTACTAGTGCTTGCTTTTTCGTACTTCACTGGTCTAATGCCACGTGGGTTTCCACAAAGGCTTGCTGATAAGCAACTGCAGATATATGTTTGCCGACTGTGACTTCATGCTCATCCGACTGCTTACCAACTTTAGTCTGTCATGGGTGCGTAGGATTTGTTTACCCCATGCAACCGTCAATCCTGTGATGGGCGTTTTCTTTCCAGACCAATTTGTCCTCCGCTGTAGGCAGTAATCGAACCTAAAAAAGCTCTTTGTAACTGCGGTTATTCCCTGCAGGCGGCCACTGACGGCTCGACAGGAAATTGGGTGAGCGACTGTTGCACATCCACAGACAGTTTATTTGTCAGGCATTGATTTCAAGACCGAACGGAAGGACGACTGCGCCAATCATGATTTAATTACCAATCCGTTATCTTCATGGAACACTCCTCCTCCTCCTCCTCCTCCTCCATTTGCCATGCTAATGGCAGCGCGTTCTCAACTGGCCAGTTTTCGGGTCGTCGATCCTTTTGACAGACATAAATCTGCGGTGAGGCGAAAAGGTGCCGTAATCGTCTGCTCACCTTTGGTCAGGTCAAGACTACGGCATAAACTATGTTGTTCAGTCAGCGATAAGTCGTGTAGGTTTGCCTTTCCAGTTGTCTAGCAGGCTGAAAGTGAAGATGGCCTCCGAGCCGTAAATTCAAAAACATCTAACTGAGATCACGAACAATGGAAAACCTACTCTTGCTGGACACACTGAGCAAACCGAATTTTTTCCTAAGGCAAGTTTTGTTCCTACTCACTAGTACCGTTACCGCGACAGAAGATAATGTTGCAGACATTATAACTCCTCCAGAAGCCTTCACCCGGCAATTTAACTGCCATTCGGGGGCTCAGATGACTTTTCTTATATTTTTATTTAAGGCGTCCTAAACCGGGCTGATTTCTCTTTTGGAATTTTAGACAGTTTTGGACGGTTTTTGTTATGACAGCCGATCGCGGAAAGACCAACAAAACCCAGACTCGTACGCGTTTACGAGCGACTGAACATGTCCATCACCTCGGACTGACAGCAAACAAATGAACTGCGATCTCATAAATTTCAAGTGCTTAGTCCTAAAAGACTTCTCCCCATTCGCCCTCTGCTGTTACCCCGTACCTCTCTTCACGGACACTCATCTGGCTCTGCTGGTCTTGCTTATAAGCAAGGTTCGGGACTTAAAAATAGGCAAAAATAACCCACCTTTCAGCCCTATAACGGAAGAAATCAAGATACGCATTTACATCAACTGGACTGCTACCAAATAGACTCATTAATTGTGCTCGAGTTGACAAGTTAAACGATAACTGTTTATGACATTGATTGAAATAAAGCAAAAATAATTTAGGTCGAGATATCTCCACCCTGATTAACTGATCAAAGACTATTCTGCTTTCTTGATGATTAATTAGTCACGGCATGCCATCAGCAACACCACTGTGAGAAAACTGCCTCTACTCTGCTCGCTCATAGTCTACTTACTATCCGCATTGGCCATTATACGAAGCCGCAGATATTGACCAGAAGAGCATGCGTAACATTGTAGTTTTTAAGAGGAAGTTGGAATTGTTTGGACACGAGTCCATTCCCTCGATTATGGAACACCAAAAAAGGTGAACTCTTTAGCTGTTGTCAATCAGCATATTCTGATTGCAACGGTTAAACCACTGTCGCAAATGCGGGCTTGCATACGACAGTTCGGCCGTCGCTGCCGACGATGCGTACCGTGTGCTCTAAGGTAAGGCGGAAGCAGTCATGCTGACTAGCGCGTGAATTTGTTTATAGTGGTAGTAGACTTGCATGGCATCTGCCACGCTCTCTTTTCCCCGACCGTGCTCGGTATCAAGGCAAAGTGAAAAAGATCGAAGGCGGGATAGGGTGCAGGTGGCTGCCTCAGCCACGCACCCAGGCATACCACCACACCGCCTTGTCCACAACAAACACTTTGCCAGGATTTTAACCAACAACAGCATCACAACGGGTCAGAGGCACGAGTGTGACTGGATAGCTATATTGGCGACCTGTATAGCCCACGGAAGCGAAAGCGCCATCTACCGGCTGAGAAACAGAAGCCAAAGAGCTACCTGCGCACACCTGGCTACGAGGGTCATGATTAGCTGAATCACGGTATAACAGACGCATGCAAACTCTGAAGCTCAGAAGGGTGATACACAGTCCTGCACTTAGCCAGTCACATCACCCTTCAACGGCCGGGTAACCAGTCAGTCATCGACCATCGTTTCCGACTATGTCCACCGTGTGCAATACAACAAGGTGGGGCAGGGACGGTGACTCGCGCGTGAATAAGTTCATAATGATAGTAGACTTGTGCTGCATCTATCGCACTTCCTCTTTCGCACTCCCCACCCGGACCCGGTGTCAAGACAGAGTCAAGAAGACCGGAGTCGGGGGAGAGCGCAGGGAGTGAGTCCTTTGGAACCCATAGATTCAGAATTTCTTTCGTACAATATCGAGAACGGAATCCACCCTTCAATAGCCGGGTAACAAGTCAGTCATCGACTGAGAGGCACTACCCATATGCACATATGCGCGAGAGTCTGGTCCAAAAGATGAACACCGGCCAGCAATCAGTAAGTTCTTGAAGAAGAAGACACGATCGCCGGGACAAGAGCTTTATTAGCCTGACGTTTCGGATTCCTGCTCGAATCCATCATCAGAGACATAAGCAGATAAGGGTGGTTCATGCACATGTGGCTGCAGTATTTATAGGATGCAGTAGCCATGCCACCGCATACCTATGAATGTTCACGGCTCCCTCCCCTTCATCAGGGATCGTTGCACGTGGCGTGATGGTCGATATTCGCGTCGTTAATTCCTGAAATTTCATCACGTGCGTTGGATGTTGGTGGCATGGCTACTGCATCCTATAAATACTGCAGCCACATGTGCATGAACCACCCTTATCTGCTTATGTCTCTGATGATGGATTCGAGCAGGAATCCGAAACGTCAGGCTAATAAAGCTCTTGTCCCGGCGATCGTGTCTTCTTCTTCAGGACTGCTTCCTGGGACTCGTCTTTTCGCTTCAATCAGTAAGTTCGTTGATAATTCAGCCAACCGATGGAGACCGTGGTTAAACACCTGCAAACTCTGGAGCCCGGGATAACGCCAGCACCATGCCCGTATGTGGCGAGAAGCCCATCTCTTAGAGAAGGTTTGACTCATGCAAATACCTTATCAATGAATTTCGAGCAAAACTATTTTCAACAATGTTAGACAGCACAGGACCAAACAACCACACCGGACTTAGAAGGCCATACGGAGACGGCCCGTCGGCGAGTTTACTCGGTGAAGAAGAACAAGAACAGCCAGACCGACCACCCGAAACTGGTTCAATCACCTCCCCCCGACGGAATGGTGACTCACATAGCACGCAGACAAAACGCCCATCAACCATCCCCCGAGAGGCCGAGGCAGCGAGAGGAGAGGAAGATCGATCAGCACGAGCCCGACCAACGTGACGGGCCACTTCGGATTTCTGGTCGATTAAGTGCATTTTACGCTTTGGCCAAGGAGAGCCGACCAAGATCTTCGAAACGTCAACGTCAAAATAAACCCGTTCTTCTTCTTCTTCTTCTTCTTCTTCTTCTTCTTCTTCTTCTTCCTCTCCTCCTCCTCCTCTCCTTCTTCTTCTTCTTCTTCTTCACATATTTTAGTAACTCTTTGCAAAACGAATCGGCTGCCTTTCGCTACAGAGTACGAATGAAGAGCAGTTTGTTTAAACTACGCAACTTTAAAGTTATTTCGCCGACGAACCGTGTCACAAAAAGATTTGTCATTGGTTAAACGGGCCTACAGCAATAACATAGCCTATTTGGATAAGTGGATGCCCGAGACGGCAGAAAATACGTGAAAAATGTACCAGCGCGCTGAGCTGGCTTCGTCAGCCTGTTGGTTCCTCACTCGAAGAGCTGCAGAGAGAAAAGGACATTGCAGCCTAGTCCTTGCACCAGAAGATGAGGAGGAAGATAGGAGGAGGAGGAGGAGGAGGACAGTTAGTGGCGTGTAGGGAAGATTTCAGCTGCACGATTTTTTGCGCACAGTGCGGAGACTGAGTGCCAAATCCAAGATGGATCATCGTTAATCTCCCCCCAATGTCTTCTAGGTAGGAGTCCAGTCGGCGCCGGGACTTGCATGACGTAAAGCCACAGATTTTCTGCAGGACAGGGGATTTCCTATAGCTGGCCACAATCGATCCTCCACGGTTGACAGTCAAAATACTTGCTTTGAGTCCCTGGCTATGCAAAGCAAATCCCCGCATAGAGGGCATATTAGAGTACTATATACCCACAAAATTCTTATTTTCGTTAAGTCTTGGTGTTCATGCCGTTGGAATTAAGTGACTTCCGGGGGAAATTAGTCTGAATTAATGAGAGCCTCTTCGGTGCAGCGTACGCAAAAATTTAAATGAAGGCAGGTAAGCAGTCAGTAGTTATGGGTGATATTTTAGGGTTTGACTGGAGGGGGGGGGGTTAGCACGTGGAAACGCAAATTGCCACTTTAAAGGAGAATCATGAAATTTATTTGCAAAAACAATCTCGCAGCTTAGGCACTTTTGGTTTTCACGACATCCACGTGTCCAGGCAGGGGATCGTACGAGCATAAGTGTATAACCAGGAATCGATCGACGAAGGTATCTAGCCCGTCCGCCCCCCACATACAAAGCATGCTCAAAAGACACTGATCGATTCTAGAATTTTTTTTGCAAAACGCGGTTGCTAGCAGGAATACGTGGTTTACTTCAGTGGCGAATTCCGGTGCTCCGACTGTCTGCACAATTGCTGGAGGCTGGTTCGAATGCTCAAATAAATGGACTCTTTTTCGGGGTACTAAACCAATTCGTCCTAGTCTCAAAAAAGTTTCTATTTATGTGTATGAAATAGGTATATGACGTGGTTCTCAAAAAGAGGTTGGCAGTGGAGGCTGTTGAACAAAACAGCGAAAAGAATGGCCGATGGCACGTGTCAATCAAGTTACGTAGATTTCGCGATAGGTCTTATCGACTGTTTTGTACATGAGTGGGCGTGATGACACGCCCAGATGCAAGCTATCACAACGCGTCAGCTACATCGTGCATTCCCGTCACTAGACAGTCGACGATTTCGCATTGGTGCACGGAAGAAAAGAGGCAGAGGCTGACACTGGCGACCCCGTCGTCACGGCGCACTGGCGCATTCCTCGCGCACCTAGACTCCTGACTTGGAAGGTTAGAGGATGAGAGATAACTCGGTCCTTTTCGCGGCCGAGATACGAGCCACGCCCACAGGAGCCTCGAACGCGTTGCGCGGAATCAGGTCGTGTGTATGGTGTTAAACCTTATCAGCTACGGTGCGCGAGTCTTCTTTTGGTCGCCCTAAAGCCGTAATGCCGCTGGAGTTAGGTGGGTAAGGAAGGTGAGAATGTCGTGAATGTAACGCATGTCCGCCTCATTGTGAAGCATCTTAAACGCATGTTGCCGTCCTGTGCTAACTTCTTAGGACGCGCGGCGCACGGTCAAATGGTCATGTGCATATGGCCGCATTTTGATTTCGAAACCAATCGTCCTTGGGGCCTTCCAGTGGTCCTAGGCTGTGCAATCAGCCCGACCGCCGCACAGTCCTGCATTTATCAATGTTTCGTAGTTTTGAAAATGAGGGTAAGATCTGCAGAATGACTCCATAAGAATGGTAGCTTTCCTAACTTACGCACACAGAAACTCATGCGGGAATTACCTGAACTTTCAGACATGTCTTTGGATGAAAGACTATGCTAAGATTTGGTAACCATACTGATGACTGTTCACTAGAAATCTGTTGAGCAAATCTCAACCATGACGCAGTCATCAGATAAAGACAACTATTTCTGCAAAAATTTTGAGTACATTTTCCCTACATAAAATTTAACCAAGAGGCCTTGATAAAAAGCTACTTAATCTCATTCATATTTACGAATTCACACTATCCTGACGATCAGGGATTTTTTAAAAGAAGATAAATTTTTTAATAGTCCCCTAATTAGCCGTCATTTCAGATCGTTCAACTTAAAAGTAGCATAGTTTAGTACGCATAGGATTCTAGGCAAAATTAGCTGACACCTTTTCAAAATTCCTTCCGTCTTAAGGTGCTTCTCAACAACATAGGCCTTTTTTCCGGACAACGAAAGCACCATTAATTCTAAAACCAGAGGGCACCAATGCACGCGAGTTTTATTTTTGGCAAAATGGTCGAAACATTCCAAGTCTGAATTCCTGCAAAAAACTCCCTGGTGTTTGCATCTGCCGGAAGTCATCAAAACCACACTAACGAGATCCGTATGGCTGCAAAGTAAGTTGCCTCGTTGAAAGGCAGCGTTCCACGATGGGCGAGGAATCTAGCGATTATCTTTAACACGGATCGCCAATACGGCCGTAGTTTGAGTCGGGGAGGAGGAGGGAGAAGAACACGAAGCCGACGCAAAAAGAACGGGCACGGATATACAAGCCGCGCGGGGAGGGGGGAGATAAGTAATGGTGGTGAGGGACTAGCGAAAGAAAGGTAAAAGGCCAAAAATATGTTGACGAGGGCGGGGGGGGGGCGGTGAAGGCGGAGGGGAGGGCAGAAAGGAGGACGAGGAAAATAAATAGGAGAATCAGAAGTAGTAACAGGAAGACGCGACTTAGCGGGGTGATTAAGCAGCTGACGCGGAGGGCAGGAGGGCTAATGAACGGTAGGAAGTTGAGGATGTTTATGGCGGTAATTTGGAGGACAAGAATGATTAACATGCGGGCCCGGGGGGGGGGAAGAAAGATGGTCAGATGCAAAGTGAGCAAATGTACTGTAACGGGTGGCGGGGTGGTGGGGACGGAGAGCTGGAGCGGATGAGCTTGCAGAAGCGCAAGAGAAGAGCGGTGACGGGATAAAGAGGACGAAGCAATAAACTCAGAAAAGGGCTGAGGAATTGCGATCGTTTGGAGCACCTGCGTAACTTTCACAGCCTCAGCCTGGAGATCCCGTTGTGTCTGTATAAATGTGAACGTACAGAGATCGCGCGTTTTGAGCTTACGCTGCTGTAATGTTTAAGCTCGGCGACCCTTCTCGTTCAGGTTTCCTATTGTGTGGGTTCTCAACCTAACTAATTTGTCCTAGCAATTGGCTCCTATCGAGCAGTTGTCTCTTATTTAAGTCGGTGAGGCTTATCGAAAACAACACCTTTCGTTCGCCCAGGCCCGTTACCTCCTCCCAAAAGATCATTATTCAAAAATTGCCTGAATTTCTCGATCTAGGCTATCGGCATTAAAAATCGCCCACGACAACCAGCCGCAGAAGGCAGTCAATCCCAAAACTCGACAACGACGACTTGCTTGATTCTGTGCACATTTCCTCCTTGAAAGGCTGAACCTGCGAACTTAAAAATACACCTGGCTAAGGGACGCACCGGCAGACTGAGGTTGCTTATGAACACGAAGGTTCTACTATAAGATGACATATATTCAGAAAAAGAAAATATATGATATACACAGGAGATCCTGGGTGGATTCATACGGTAGATTCACAAATGCTCTGTTTGAGGTATAAATTCCAACCGTCAGGGAGACCACTCACAGCCGTTCGTGTGAGGAGAACACTGGTTGGAAGGCTGACTCTGCTGAAAAGGCATAAAATATTAACAGGACTGACGAAGACAAGTGATTGCCTTTGCGTTAAAATTGTACAGCACCTAAAACACTCCCACAGGACTTCTTTTTGCGTCGTTAATTAAATCAAGCGGAAAAGGGGGAAGAAAATGAAAAACCCATGCTGGGGACCACATGGATTCGATCCATATTGTTAACTTTACAAGACAAATTGGTAAATGCAGAGACATGGTGATTTATGAACGGCCTTTTTACGGTGTTTAAAAGTCACACAAATAGAAAATTTTTTAAACCGAATTATGTCCCTCCTTCGAGTATAATATTGCAAGAAGTCGTCATTGTCTATTGAATGAGCAAAAGAATAAATATTTTTATGCATGCTTTCCATGAAATGTAATTGAA